>OW028581.1:16502161-16697161 GCA_932294295.1 Alitta virens
GGGTCTTTTACTTGCCTAAGCATAGACACCGAGCACAAGGCACTGCCAATTGAGCATCTCATGCTAAAGACATCCTGATTAGATGTAGCTAACATAGAGTGCCTGAGTTTAAAACCAGGACTTTCAGCATAGCTGGCTAATATGATACTAATCAGTACTTAAATAATACAAATGTAGGCCATAAAACTGCTACATATTCACTTTATATTGTATACTGTTAATTGCAGGTGGGGAACCTGGTCAACTTGAAGACATTGGATGTACAACAGGCCAACCTGAACAGCCTCCCATCTGAGATAGCTTACTGTCAAGAGTTGGAGGAAATACTTCTCTGGGGAAACACAATTGAGAGGCTTCCAGAAACTCTGAAGGATTTGCCTTGCTTGAAGAAGCTGGCATTGAACTGCAGGAGTTTTGCTGCTATTGTAGATCAGATGGACGGGTAGGTACATTGTATAATACCTTAGAGAACCATCATGAAGGTTACCTATTAATTATTTGGAAGCATTTCTGGCTTCAAATTCGAATATAGTGTGTATTATAGAAGCCATGTAATTCTGTGTATTTCTTGTATACTTTTCATTGTGCATTCTTGTGGCTAATACAATTGAAATGAAATTGAAAAAAAAAAACTGTTTAACTAAGTGGAGAACTCAATTAATCCCCCAATGTATTACTATGTTAGTAAATGAAATTCATGGTAACATGGCAATAAGACAAGGATAATCTCATTCCCAAGTAACTACAGTACTGCAGTATCTTTCTTTTCATTGAGTACTTTACATATCTGGCCACAGAGAGCTTCCTTTACTTTGCAAATTGGTCATATCTCAACCATGAAATGGGGAGAAAAAGTAACAGAGCCTACAGAGGGCACTACGACCATAGCACATAAAAAGACAATAATAATTGATACATGCATGACGTCACAGAATAGATGACATCATCAAACAATACTTATCTGCTATGGTGTCAGTGACCTCGTGCGGTACTTTTTCTCCCCATTGGATCCATCCATTTATTTAGAACTTTTTTTCAGGATGGAAGAAATGCTTAGAACAGGAGAAAGAACATCCGGATACATTCCACCCGTCTTATTCGAGTTGAGCTGTTTGAATGTGCTGGATTTGGCTGAAACCAAAATCAACTGGCTGCCAGACACATGCCTTGCAAAACTCACTGAGTTTTACCTGAAAAAGAATTTCTTTAGGAAGGTTAGAAACTAGCTTTCTTTATATTACATGACTTAATTACATTTATTTTTTCTTTACTTTTAACGAGCACGTAGTCAATGATGTACTGCTTGAAAAACATATTTGTTTAGATTTGTGTAGGACACGTAAGTCTTCCTCAATAGATGTATATCACAGGTATTCTATTTCATTTCAGGTTCCAAAGATGGTGTACACCATAGATACTTTGCAAGTCCTAGACCTTTCTAATAATCACATACTTGAACTACCGGATGAAATCAGCAGTCTGACACACTTGACTACATTGCGAATCAACAACAATTCCTTGGAAGTTCTGCCCGTAAAGTTATGTGAGTTAGAGAATCTCACTGAGTTGTCGGTTGGTGGTAATCGTCTGAAAGAACTACCAAACCAAATCGGTCAATTGACAAGACTCCATACGTTAATCTTAGACAGGAACAAAGTGACAAGTCTTCCGGATTCGATTACTTCTTTGGAAGAACTAGAAACTCTTGACTTGACGGACAACTTGCTTGAGAGTTTGCCAGTGTCATTCTACAAAATGCAACTGAAGATAGCACACAGTTACAAGAAATACTCAAAACATGGCTTGTGGTTACACAAAAATCCATTAACAACACCTCCAGAAAGTGTATGGAAGACAACCGATCCAGAACATATTTACAATTACTTGCAGAAACTACAGATTCGATTGACAAATGATCTGCAACTTCAGAAGCTGATTGTCATGGGAGACTGGCAGTGTGGCAAATCAAGTTTAATCCAAACGATGATCACAAGAAAATCGTTCTTGAAGATACCATTGCAAGACAGCACGAGTGTCATGGACTACACGCTATGGACGACTGACAACCTAGTGAAGTTTAATGTTATAGAGTTAGGAGGAAACCACACCTATAATACACTTCATCCAATGTTTATGGATACAAAGGCAATGTATTTGGTGGTCTATGATCATTCTGCAATCAATGAGCAAAACTTTACACAAGAAATTGGTCAATGGTTGGCTTTGTTAGCTCTTTATACACCAAATGCAATTGTAAAACTTGTTGGAACGAAGTGTGATCAATGCAGCGCTGATGTAAAGGAAGAGAATCTGGATCTTGTGAGAAGGAAACTAGTTGAGCACCAGCAAAATAAACGAGACCATCTCAAAGATGAGAAAAAGAAGAGAGAAAGACTGATGTCAAAACAGGGAAACAATATGGAGGACAACATGACTAAACTCTCATTCAAACATCTTCGTAAATTAGAAGCGATGTTACATGACAGTTTGAGGATTGAAGCTGGAATAAATCTAGTCAGTAGCAACTCTGGAATCACCGGGATCATAAACTTAATCTCAGATCTAGAAATTCTCGCTGTGAACAAGAATCTATTTCCTCATGCACAACGATTCGTCCCTGATTATTGGCGGGAATTCAGTAGTGAACTTAAAACACAAAAAGGCGTATACCTGACATGGAAGCAAGTCGCAACAGTTGGACGTAGGCATGAGATGAGAAATGAATTACTAACAGCTTGCATGGATTTCTTGAGAGACACAGGAGAAATTATGTGGTTTTCCAACAATGAAGCTCTTCGAGACATTGTTTTCCAACGACCTAGGGAACTGATTCAAATCCTCAGATGCATCTATCGCCATGATCAAACCACATTCTTCAAATTCGAAAACAAAATCTGGCAACACGCCGGTCATTTTTCTTCAGAAACTTACAAACAAGCAAAGGAGGCCTTTTTCAAGTGGGGTCACGCGTCACGTGATATGTTATTAGGTCTTTGCTTTCATTTCAAGATTGATGACAAGTTGACTGTGCTACATGACATTTTGCCCAAATTGGATGTTTGCTACATGGTCCCTCAAGCTGAAATTCCACCAAAGAGGGAAGAATTTATGCCTTTGATGGTCATTCCATCCAACAACATCGACAAATCTGATCCAAATCAAGACATCCGATCTGACAGTTCCACTCAAGATGATCTAAAAGAAGTCAACATTGATTTCTCCTTCCCAATGGTTAGTCCTCCAGGACTATTTGAAAAATTTGCGTGTCGTCTTCAAGGATTGCTTGACAGCAGAATTGACTGGCAAGATTTGATCTATGGAGAAGTTGGAAGTACAAAGATTGTTATACAATCTTCTCAGAAAACCTCTGAAAGAGTTATTAAAATGACTATTAAAGGAAATGACAGTGATATGGTGCAAATCTGTTGCTCATTCCTATGTCAGAATTTCTACAACTTGCTGGCAGAATGTCCAGGTTTGATTTGGTATTTGGATTACTCCACTAAGAATGATGCAAAAATCAACATCGAAGAATGGTTTCCCAGAGGACTGTTTCAGATTGAAAGAATTGAAGATTATAGGCAAACACCAAGAAGTAACAATAGTCAACAAAGCAAAGGAACACAATAACATTTTATTATTTATTTAATGAGTCATTATGCTGTTCGAAAGCAGCAATGACACCCTCAATCATCCAAAATTACAGGGTATCAGCTTAAATTACAGTTTACATACTGCAAATGGAGGACGACTTTACTTGTTTGCTTTGGACCTAGATGATTTTCTTGACTGGTAAGCTTCCTTCAATGGCCGACCAGTCCACCATGGATTTTGCCTCAGTCCCAAAAAATCTGCGGCTGTTGGTACCATGTCCCGATTTTGGACAGTGTATGGGAATTCCTCGTTAGCAGGTATGCCGGGTCCTCTGATGAATAAAGGTATCCGGATATCTGAGTCAGCTTGTCTGCCATGACCTTTTTCAAAACCTCCATGGTCTGTGCTTACCATTACCAAGAAGTCATCACTACCCACTTCATCAATGGCATCAAGTAGATATCCAACCTTTTGGAAAAAAAAAGTTATTAAGAAATACAACTCAGTTTTGGATGCAAGTGATAAATATAATTTTTCAGTGGATTATACATTGAAAGTGCTTTAGTATTGAAATAAGTAGCAAAGAATCTTCATTGTTTGACTCCATATTTTATGAGTATTTCTTTAATGCTATAAAAATATTTAGCGCAGCTAAAATGTTTTTTTAATCCACAAAATAAGCAGTTGTTTTTTGTAACATTTTAATGAAACTGATTAAAAACATTTAACCAAATATATGACATTTTGCCAATAACATGGTACATGAAAATCTTACGTGTAAATCGGCATAAGACACAGCAACAGCATACAATGTGCTACACCAGGAAAATGCGTGACCAAATCCATCAACATTTCCCAGATAGATAAAAGTGTAGGTCCTCTCTGCCGCACTGGCAATGTTACGAATGTATGCAGAAGCGTTCCTTGCCATAATTTGGTCACAAATTGGGTATAGATCCACTAATGGACTGCAGTGCTACAAATGTCAATTGATAATATCAGATATCATTTAAATGGCTATTACAGCTATGACATAGTGTGTAGAGTACATCAACTATAGGTTAGACATGTTTCTGAGAGATATTGCATGCTGTATACAAAGTTAGCTATGATTGTGCTCGTGAGCAATATATGATTGATGTTTATTTGTCATTTAGTGTTAACTCCAGTTGATAGTGAGTGGTGACAGCCAAATTTATTTTCTCTGCCATAAATATTCCTGTTTAAATATTCATGTCAGTGTTCTATAATATTTTCTTACATGGTCATTATCCACAGATCCAGGGATTCCACTATTTGCCAAATGCCTCAACCAAACCCAGTCATAGTAAAATGCAGTGTGAATGCTGGCATCTTGGGATTTAAGTGATTCAAAAACACAAGGGAATGGCCAGGTGACTTGAATAAAAAAATACATGCAGATGCAGTTTTGGGACAATTTTAGACAATTGAAAATCTTCAAAGCGTGTTACACCCTACCACATACGACCAAGATGACCTAATAGTCTTGTTTTGGTCTCTCAGTTGGCTATATTCAACATGAACTAACCTCCGTTGACTGGGGAGATGGCCTCATCACTCCCCTGCCATACTGGTTTCCAGCTGTTGCCTGTAACCCCTGATGTTTCTACCCCCTGGGCACATAACGTGGTGCTCCAGCCAGGTCCCGACACAGTCTAAAGTATATTTTAATAAAAGCATATTTTAATGAAAATAATCTGGTATCAGTCAAGCATTGCTTAATGTACTCGTCAAGGACTTCTACTTTTATTTCGGAGAGGCATGTTATTAATAACCTCTACTTTCATACAAAATTACACCAACTTCCCAACATCATAACCAATTTAAGTGCAAAGTAAATGACATTGGGTTATATCTATATTCGAATGCCTGCAAGGGGAAATGATCATGATGAGACTGCTGTTTTGAGACTTACATTTAGCACTGTTCTACCCCTTGTGAAAGTGTACATGCCTTGGCCAACCAATCGGTCCAGCATATTTGGTGCTCCAAAACTGGCATTCTTAATACAGTCTGGGTGCAAGCCGTCAATACCAATGTGGAGAACATGCTTTGCTCTTGGGGTTCTTGGATAGCTATCTGTGTTATCTAAAGTAGTAGACAGGGTGAAAAGAAACTATGTGACCATTAGGTCAGAACTCAATGGATATGAATGAAATAACAATATGTGGTGGTACTAATGCTAGAGACCCACATCTTAATAACAGTTAACAATAAAGTTGGCTTTGCTTGATCAACAGCAGCATGCAGTATAATGAGTTTGCAACATATGGTATGATCATACAAATGATTCCGTTACCAGTAATCAGTGCCAGAACTAAGTTTGTTTTATTTTTCACATGGCAGTTCTCACAGATGTACTAAAGTATTTAGGCCTGTCACTCAGTACTCCTAATCCCAGAGAAGTATATTTACAGAATAAAGCTTACATGAGCAGTCAGGAATTGCACAGTACTCCCATTCAACCTCTTCGCTTGTCGTGAAGCACCAAGGCCCACCACTTCGCCCATCTGGATTTCTGCAGAAGTTTTCTGCCATTGATGCATTAGCATCTGGAAATCTGTCGGGTGACATCATGTTGTGAGGATGGGGTGACTGGCTGTCCCATCGTTGACAATCTAAGCCACTTAGGGTGGTGGATTTCGTTCCACTATATTCACGTCCTGCTTCTGTGATCTTGCAATCTGAAGATCCAATGAAATGATAGATATGATAGATACAATGTCCTTGATGTTATAACAGAGACCCTGGTTGATATTTCTTTTAAAAGGAAGCACCTAATATGACTATCTCAGCATAACTTTACCTACCAAAACATTTGCCATTTTGTTGAGTGCCAGTTTTGAGTTATGTTAAACATATTGATGAAATTGATGTGTTTGAGCTGCCATTTGACAGCAGGAGCAAGTGTCAGAAATTCATGTACAAAAGTAACTTTCTTTGATGGCGCACAGAATTGCAGTAACCAATGATATGTTGCCAAGGAAATTCCATCAGGCTCACTTACAATGAGCCATTTGTGACACTGTACATTATAACCAAGTTCTTTTATCAGCACTGATTCAGCGGGTCTGGTTTAAACGGTATTGATATCACTATAACCAAACTATGTAGGATTGTTATAAACTTACCAATATCACATCTTGGCAGATTACAGTACTCCCATCTAACTTCGGGATCTGTGGTGTAACACCAAACTCCATCTGCATCTCCATCAGGATTTCTGCAGTAATTATTTGCATCTTCAGCACTTCCATCAGGAAAATAATTATCACCATGCTCATGTTGATGAGGATTTTTACTGGACCATCTTTGACAAATGCGGCCATTTTCTGTCACGCTGAGAGTCCCAACAAATGAGGAATATGCAGCTGATTCAGGAATGCAATGCATTGGTGCTGCAATACACACAAATATATATATTTGTATGTCCTAATGCAGTAATTTAGAGACTTAATGGATCTTTCTCCAAACTGGTTGGTTTTTATAAAGTAAAAGGAAGTTGACAATGTCATCTATTTTTCTTTTTTCTTTCAAACTGTCATGCCTCAAAAGATGTCAAAGCAATTCATCAGATTATTAGTTAAATGTAGCAAGCCATGGTTACTTTTTTCTGTGATTAATGGAAAAAATTAAGTCATGAATAAATACTTAAAATATGTTTAATTCTTACGTTTACAAAAAGGCACGTCACAGTAATCCCAAGCTTCCAGGTCTTCACCCTGAATGAAACACCAAGGTGCATCTCGCCCATCAGGATTGCGACAATAACTCTCCTCCAGATTTGAGTTTGTTATCGGCAAAGGTCGTTCATCCCAAAGTGCACATGGAGTACCTGATCTGGTAACTGCAATGTTGCCTCTATATTCCTCTCCATCTTCCGTCAGACGACATTCTGGATAATCTGTTCGAACCAGAAAATGGAAGAGTTGAAACTCAGAAAAGAATCAGGTGACCACAACTGACACCTGCCAGCCGATCTGCTTTATTTTTCATGGAAAAACTTGCTCTAGCTACATTTGTGTGTATTGGCCAATGGCTATATAAGTACATTGTTGTCTACAATATTTAAAAATCTTGGAAAAGGCCAATAAGAAACTTATAAAGTTAATCTTTACGTTTCTGGAAAAGAACAGGCTGAGAATTTTTCATTGTAAAAATTTAAGAAATTAGTGATACATAAAACTATCAACATATAATACTCAGAATTTTCTATATATCTGCAACAAATGCTATTACTTGAACATCTGGGGATGTCACAGTAATCCCATTCTTGTTCAGGGTCGGTTGTGTAGCACCACGGCCCGCGAATTCGTTCATTTGGATTTCTGCAGTAGTTTTCAGCCTCATTGACACTCCTATCAGGGAACATGTAACCTTCAGTGAAATTGTGTGGATGAGGTGATTGGCTGCTCCAAGCCTGGCATGTAAAACCACCTGAAGTTGCGGCTACTTTGCCTCTGTAGTCAGAACCAAAGTATGACCGTCTACATTCTAGAATAAGAAGTTTAAAATCCTTTTGTAAAGGAGAGAAAACTAGTAATCTTATAAAATCTGTTGCATTATGCATTAGACAGAAACTCTGAGAGCTGTACCTAAGTTTAACTTTAATCTAAACAATCATGGAAATATACTTATGCATGTACATAGTATACATGAACCTTGACAGCAAATTCAGATTTAAGACCGAGAGAGTTGTGTTAAACTTATTCAAATGCATTGTAATTTACCTCATTGTTACACAACTACTGCTCGCAAAAAGTTTACATCATTGATGGCCTTAATTGGGGATTTTGTTGTAATTAAAAGTTTTTTTAAATTATTATTACCTTCAGCACCATTTGTAACTCCAGTTCTGCCCAAATAGCAAAATGTCAAACATGCTAAAATCCTCTGAATAACCTTCATGCTCGCAGTTTAAAAATGCCAATGAATGCTTCTGAAGCCGACTACTTAATGTCAACTGTGTCAGTTTATTAAAAATCTCTTATCTGTTTGAAATTAGATACCCACATTGCCATTTCTCACAACATATACGGACAATCAAACAAAAATATGGAAATGCTACACAAGTAATGTACACTAATGTGATCACTTGCAGTATTGACCTACAGTATTAACTCTGTCTTATATTCATGTATATATATGTAAGAAAAACTGGAACTGACTTGCATTTATTAAGTAAATCTTTGGAAAAACTAGTAGATTATAGATTGTATACACTAGAGTAGTTGTAGACACTAGACTTCGTTTTGTAATGTTGTATGTTTTGTATGTTTGTTTTGTAATATTAATGACACGTATCAATTCCTGATATCCAGTTTGTCAAATAAAACTTAATATATATATATACTAATGCTAGCCGCTTGTCCTTTAGAAATCTAAGCAGCTTTTTGTTATGACGAAGAAGTACTTTAAACCTTATACAAAGTGCATGATAATTAAAACCTATTTGCTCTGAAAGTTAAGGGCGATCTCAACCTTGGACCCCAAAAAATATCAAGATGTCATTTGTGCACCAAAGAATAGTTCTTATTAAAAGTATGCCCCATGACTGATCGTGAGAAATAGCAATGTGGATATCTTTCAATTCAGATAGGAGATTTTTTAAGTAAAAGCAATGATACAGTGCAAGACCATAAAACATGTTTATTTACAACATAATCTCTTTTACATTAAAAAATAATTTTTGTTACATATCATTCATTGAACTCTTTGTGTATTCCAGCACCAATGCACAGCATTCCTGAGTCAGCTGTCTATTCCTCATTTGTTGGGACTCTCAGCGTGACAGAAAATGGCCGCATTTGTCAAAGATGGTCCAGTCAAACTCCTCATCAGCATGGTGATGATGATTACTTTCCTGATGGAAGTTCTGACGATGCAAATAATTACTGCAGAAATCCTGATGGAGATGCAGATGGAGTTTGGTGTTACACCACAGATCCTGAAGTTAGATGGGAGTACTGTAATCTGCCAAGATGTGACAGTGGTGTGTCCCTAATTCTGTTGAATAGAGTGGCAAAGTATTTAAATTGTAAACTGTAATTGAATGAAAGTAACATGTTTTATTGTCTTTAGCAATGCTTTTTTGTATGTGCAAGACAATTTTGACAGCATGAAGCAACCGTTTGTTTCTCATTTAAACAATTTCTTCTGCCTATTTTCTGTCTTTAATAGCAACTAGAGCTAATGCTTTGAACAATATTGAATGGATCTCTTCAGATTGTAAGATAACAGAAGCTGTACATGAATACAGTGGAACAAAATCGACCACCATCAATGGCTTGGATTGTCAACGATGAGACAGCCAGTCACCCCATCCTCACAACATGATGTCACCCGACAGATTTCCTGATGCTAATGCATCAGTGGCAGGAAACTTCTGCAGAAATCCTGATGGGCGAAATGGTGGGCCTTGGTGCTTCACAACAAGCGAAGAAGTTGAATGGGAATACTGTGGAATTTCTGACTGTACTTGTATGTAATTTTGTGTAATTAACTTACCATTTCACAAGTCAATAGTATAACACAATGGCAATTGACAATGACAAAAGACAATATGAATTTATTAGCCCCATGGGGAATGTCAGTTACAAAAGAGGCTAACTTGGTGGCTGGGAGTATGTAGAGTCAATGAATAATTTGAGTATGTATTATCCTACGATTGATACAGTTATTTATGAAGTTCAATCATTTATTCACCATATATATACAAACAGAGAAAATGGATATTGTCATTCTTTTAGAAATATATGTAGATATGTATAAGTATATATATGATTGGTAGTCTCACATTGTATGCCATAACGATGATTAAATAAAGTCACCATGATTGTGTTGTCAAGACCCAGCTAAACTGAAATTAACTTTCTGGCTACAGATGACACAGACAGCTACCCAAGAACACCAAGAGCAAAGCATGTTCTGCACATAGGAATTGACGGTTTGCATCCAGACTGCATTGCAAACGCCACTTTTGGAGCACCCAACATGCTGAACCAATTGGTCGGCCAAGGCATGTACACTTTCACAAGGGGAAGAACAGTTCTTAATGTAAGTCATAGAAGCTAGCAGATCGTAACATAATGATAAATCAGCAAAAATAAAACATTGAGATTAGAGACACACCATTCTGAGCAATGGTCACTGAGGTCAGGACCTTCCTGACTATGTTTGCTACCTACTGTGCTGGTTTTGCTGAAATTTGCTGCCATGATGAAACGCATGAAATGGCACCAGAATGTATCGGATTTTATCCAATTTGTTGACTAATCTTTGTATTAGTCTTTGTCAGGACCAGGCTGGAGCACCATACTTTGTGGCCAAGGAATAGAAACACCAGGAGTAACAACAAATAGCTGGGAACCAATATGGCAAGGAGGTGAAGATGACATATCTCCTGTTAATGGAGGTTGGTTATTCTTTGACTACACAGTGTAGAATTTTACTCTGTATAACTGTCTACAAGTCGACCTCTTGCGCCATCTATAATGACTATAAAAGCAAGCTGGCACAGTGAGGACCTACAGAATCTCATTTAGAGCAATTCACCATCGTGCCCGCACAATTAACCCTGCCACGTTTGACCTATGGTTCAAAATTGCTAAATATCACTCATTGAATACAAATACGAAAATATATCATGATATTTTAATGCTTTTCTGTAGCAATCTCGACCAGCAAACATTGTAGGTCACTCAAGGGTCCTGTACAGAGATAGCCCATATATGTCATGAGTTTCAGAATAAATAAAAAAATCCATAGTAAGAGTATAAAATATGTAAGCAACCAAATCCAGGTATAATTAATGATGTATAGTAATTGAATTTGTAGTGACACTGCGAACACACTTTGATACACATTCACTAGCCTGTTCAAGCAGGTGTGTTTTTCACTTAAAATGTGCTTGGCCAACAAAACATCAATCATTTCATCTACTGTGTATAGATGAGACATTACACATTCATAACTTTCTGCGCATCTCATGCATAACATTTTAGGGATTTAATTTCAGTGTCTTGGCCATTCCCTTGCATTTTTGAAGGACTTAAATCGCAAGATGCCAGCATTCACCCTGCATTCTTCTACGACTGGCCATGGCTTAGGCACTTTGCAAATAGTGGAGTGCCAGGATCTGTGGACAATGATCATGTAAGTAATTTCAGTTAATACCATAATAAGTTAAATTGGCTGAATTCTAACCTCTAGGTTAGATTAACCATATGCCATTCAGAGTTAACTTTAACTAAATACACCTCTTGGGGTTGGTGTTTTAACAGATGTTTTCTTAAGCTGGTATATCAGATGTTTTGTACCAAATTTAGAACCAGTGTGTATGAGTTATTTGCACTGAAAGGCAATACAGAAATGACCGTCTTTACATGCGGCTAAATTAAAAAATATATGAGAAAATCATTAAATTTTATCAAATTGACTTAATGCAGTTCCATTAGTACCTTATTTACATCTCTGCCAATTGGTGGCCAATTACAGCATTGTAGTCCGTTGGTTGAACTCTACCTGATTTGCGACCAAGCCATGGCCAGAGATGCCTCTAACTATATTCGAGAGGTGGTAAAGTCTGCGAAGAGGACTTACACATTTGTCTACTTGGGAAACGTTGATGTGGTCGGCCATACCTTCAGATGGTGCAGCACAATCTATGGTGCTGGTGTTTCTTACGCTGATTTACAAGTAAGATTTGTTAACTAAATATTACATAATAATTACTCATTATTCAGTAAATGGCACAGTTCAAATGTTGACCTGATACTATGAGACTTTATCTCACCAAAAAGCAGGTGTTCAAAACCCAAGCATGTGCGCCATCACCGCTGAAGTGTTCAGTAGTCAATTAAAATCTATGCATGGAATTCAATATGTACATTTGGTGTCCCGCTTTGAATGACGTTTTACCAAAAAAAAACACATATATAGTCAGTGCAAAATAATAAACATGACAAATGGGACAAACATTAAAACAATGAATTTCAGTGCAACTTATCAAATATCAAAGTTGAACTTTAACTGTCATTTGGAGGATAATATTTCCATCAATTTCATCAGTAATTGAGTTGTGTGTCACAGTTACTGGCACCTTATTAATGAGAGATATCGTTTCTTTTTGTTTCCAAGGTTGGATATCTGCTTGATGCCATTTATGAAGTGGGTAGTGATGACTTCTTGGTAATGGTAAGCACAGACCACGGAGGTTTTGAAAACAGTCATGGAAGACAAGCTGACTCAGATATTCTGATTCCTTTATTCATCGGAGGACCCAGCATACCTGCTAACGAGGAATTTCCATACACTGTCCAAAATCGGGACATGGTACCAACAGCTGCTGATTTCTTGGGACTGAGGCAAAATCCATGGTGGACAGGTCGCCCATTGAAGGAGGCTAACCAGTCTTTTGAGTAGATTATATACCTACTGTTTGCAGACATTTGGGAAACAATAAAGCCATGAGGATCTAATAAATGAAATAAAAATGACAGATATTTTTTTGGTTCTTTCAAGTTTTGCTATTGTTGTTTATCTGTGTTGCATCAGTTGTATTAGATCTAGATGTTCATCTGTAATATTATAATTTTTTTTCATGTTAGAAACCGTCAGTCAATATCAGTTGTAGCATTTTTTGTCATAGAAAACACCATTTGAATCCTGAACTATTTAAAGATTTGTGATTGAAAATTTTATATTCCCTGTAGGGTGTCTGCGAAATTCATCATTTCTTGTTATATAAACTTAAGTAATTGAATTGAATTAACACAATAGCTGAGCTCAGCCTTTTTTTTTTTAGCCCCACCCACTACTGGTTGATTGTTACAGTTTTCCTTGAATTTTTATGGAGAGTACCACCCCCAAATGGAACGTTTCTTTCTGCAAAATGTCGAAATAACACAAGGTGTCGCCACTAGTACCAACATCTCACCTGTGGACAGTGACCTCATTTCACGCAGGTGTAAACACTAGAAGGGGATTTCCCACAATAGAGGTCTCCAACATGCACAAAATGGTGGGCTATAAACATTTGTTTTGATCTCATAATATTAATATTCTCGATTAAAATATCGGAGACCAGCTAGTTAAGTTTTACTGCATTTTTTTCCAAACATTACTGGGATATTTTTGGTGGTAGATACAAAATTTAAAACACGTTCAGAAACAATGTGATTTTACTAAGATCTCTATTTTAATGTTTTCAGAAACAGAAAAGATGAAATACAGAGATGAAGAAGTGACCAGACCAGGCATTGTCCTGTGTCTTCTAGTATCTGTGTCTGTTCTATACTTTGTAAGTACAAGTGTCTACTAATTGATATTGTCTAACAATTAACATTAAGTTTCATACATGAATCTTCCAATTAATTTCGTGAGAATTGTGATTTGATATTGCAGAAGTGTATATATGCAAATATGTAAAACATGAAAAATCTAGTTTCGTGATGAGTAGGCTATACCTTTATTTTACTGTGCTCAACAAAGCCAACAGTGAAGCAATATTTACCCCATCATTTGTCCAAAAACACCAATCTAATTGGTGCTATTCTGGCTGAATATATTGTGGAGTTTCTAATTTTTAGCGTACAGAGATATAAAACTGAGGCAAATCAGGCAATCAATTGCACTTATACATGCAAGTGTCATCCACGCTCTTATATGCACGGGTGGAGACCTAGCTCAGTGGCTGTTTCATCTTTCATCTCATTGCAATGGTCCCTGCTTGTCCTAATTAGTCCATCAGGTGCAGAAATTCAGGACGTAAAGCACAAATCAACCCACCCAAATCTTCTGCAGGTTACTTGATTCAAAGCACACAATTTCAGGAGTTCAAATTGGTGGACCTAATCTGGACTGAAAGAGTGAACTGATACTTCAGCTCAAATGCCACACAACCATCCATTAAATATAAATTTTTATGCAATGACTTTTGTTTCAGATTGGAGGAGGTGCTATAACAGGGGTAGTAGTCTGGCTATTCGTAGATGGCCTTCTGTCGGGCGTGTTGACCAACTCGCTTCTACTATATGGCGCTGCTTCAATTCTACTTATTGCCGGGTTCTTTCTGCTCATGCTGTCTATATTAGGCATTGCGGGAGCACTGACAAAAAATACCACCATTATTTTAACAGTAAGTGAACAGATCGAGACAGACCGAAGTCAAACTGTAGTCAAATAATTAGTACATTTTTTAAATGGTTTATTGTTATTGTTTGGTTATTCTCATCGTGACCTCAAGTTCAATTGTTGTTGGTTGTTTTTACTTCCAGTATTTCATGCTACTAGTGTGCCTGTTTTTACTGATGTTGGTGTCTGGGATCTTAGCTCTTGTTTTTAGATCCAAGGTAGGTCATGATAATGTAGTGAAAAAAGAAGTATTTGCAAAGTTGTGTAACACAATCACTGATGTAGATTTTAAAGTTGATTTACAAGTTTATCCTGTATCAGTAATATGCAACTAAAGATTAGAAAACAAACCAGAAGATGGTAAGCAGTAGCAGCTACACGCGGGGTCATCAAATTTGGCCAGGGTCATCGAAATTCGCCAATCTAAATGAACTATCACCAACACTTCTAAGATGTCTGTCGAAGTGTTGGAACATTGTCAATAATGTGAAAAGTTAGTTTAGTAACAAATTACGAAAATGGAAGGTGTGTAATGGTGTTTGCTTGGGGTGGCCAATTTTGATGACCTGATCAATTTCGATGAGTGTACACATTCATGTCAATTCCAATTCACTTGGTATGCATTTATAAAGTAAAATCATACTAAATCCATCATAAACTGCCAAACAACTAAGTGGACTCTAATTGATGTTGTGTCAAATAACATTTAGCAAATGCATTTAATATGCTAACATTTCCTTTTCAGGTTAGCGTGGAAATGAGAGGTGTCATGCAAGAGACTCTGTTGGACTTTTATGGGATCAACGATGGAAGTGGGAAAGCACAAGCGGTAACAGATGCTTGGGACAAAGCCCAGCATTACGTAAGTTATAATATATATGTTTAATATATATATATTATATACTGGTTGTATTGTTTTCATTTTGATCTGCTTTTTGTCTTAGTGCACCTGGCCTGAAATTTAGTCAGTATAATATAAGAAAGGCAGATGTAATGTTAAGATGATATGGCATGGTGATTTGTGAAATGTCCATTAATGACTGCAGTCACACATGTTTAAAATGTGCACTGCACGGCACATCCATAGCGAAAGACGAGTTCATTGCCCGGAGTGAATTTTTGCCAAATCTATTATACCAGACTCACAACGAAACCCATTTCTAATGACTTATTGACACTCCAAAATAGTTCATTATCATAATTTTTTTTATTTATAAAAGGCTAACCAGATCAGCTGAAGCTGTTTTGCATCCGGGCCCTTTATAAATGGTCCAACACCAGTGAATGTTAGTGACATTAGCATGTGATTAGCAAGTAACGAAAAGTTTTTTTGTTTCAGCTTGATTGCTGTGCAGTGGATGATTATGGTTGGCAGCTTTACCGAGAGTCAAGTTGGTTCAAAATACAACCAGGTGTTCCTTGTAAGTATAGTTTTGAATTTATCATCATATTACAGTAATACTAATCACTTTCAATCAATTTAGTGTAGTGATTATTTTGTAAGAATATATCATGATGAATGGCAACTTAATCTGATGTTACTTTGTGAACTATTGATAAACATTTATTTTCTCATCAGGCATATACTCGCCTTAAAGTCAGTCTGCTATTTGTTTATGGAATGCTACAAGACGAATCTGATGAATGCAGCAAGATCGAAATGGCCAATAAATTAATCTCAATCTGATCCAAAATCTTACTCTAAAATGTCTTTACTTTAGGGTCAAAGAAACCATACGTTCCAGAAAGCTGTTGTATTATGGAAAAAGGAAAATACATTAGTCTCGATCTTTGTCAGAAATTTACAGAAGGCCCACCGTTAATAAGGAACGGAGATGAAAATGTTGCACTACATTACAGGGTAAGGAAACGAATACACAGAATTGTGTTTAAACTCTTCCAAAATAAATAAATTTTACTGTCCAATTGACTTATAGCAAAGTCTGTAGGATGTAGAAACCTTTTTTATGTCAGGTTTTTGTATTCACTCAACAAAATATTAAAAATTGTGGATTTCAGATTTGTTAGAACTGCTATAATTTATAAATAAGTTTTTTCTTTTTTGTAGGGCTGTTATCGTCCATTACTTGAAGCATCAGGATACATTCTTATAGGCCTTGCATTTGGAATGACCGTTTTACTGGTGAGTGAACTTTTTCCTTTTTATTTAACAACTTATATATGCAAATTTATGGTAATTTGTAACCAATTGTGATGTGATTATGGAAAGATACTTAAGATGAATCTGATGAATGTAGCAGGATGGTACACAGATAACTAGTGCCTTATGCTTTTATCATAGATGCATGTAAACATAAACTAATAATGTGTTTGTGGTATTTTTACTTGGCCATGTTGGTTTAGTCAGGAAATCCTACTCTTTATTATTATTATTACCATCTTTATTCGTACTTATTAGTACACGTTTTTAATATAATGTATATATACATAATTGCAAAAATTTTGGTTCCAATTACAGATCTGATTATCAATTTAAACTTATATGATGAATTATCAGATTTTAAATAGTTTACTTATACATGTTTGTTTTTCAATTCCAGCTCTTCGGTTCCGTACTCTCCATGTACTTGTACGTGCTACTCCGGCGAGATAAATGAAAATAGATATTACTGTAGTTTTATTTCATTGATTTTTTAATGAAGTCCCTGTAAATTTTACTTATGTGCACGATTTGATAGAATGTTTGTATATAGCGTGTCATACTGGATTAAATTTCCTGCGATAGTATTGACAGAACTTGCGAATACACAGTGTGAATGTTTGTAGCAATAAAAATGATTTTATACAAATTGTATTTTGACTCTTTGTCTTGGTTATTTGGCTATGATTTGCAGAAGATCCATATTCTGTATGAAATTTAATTAAATACTACGATCTGGCAAATTTGGATTTAAAAAATTGAAAAAAGGTCTCTGCTGTTTTCTTAATTGCATAATTTGTGGTATCATTATGAGAAACAATGTCCTACTACATGCCTTCGTTGCAAACATTTCAGATGCAAGTTTATTTTATAACAATGGTACGCAGACGACTGGTGCCGTATATGCTTTTATCATAGATGCATGTAAACATAATAATGCGTTTGTATCATTTTGACTTAGCCATGTTGGTTTAGTCAAGAATCGTACTCTCAATTGAATAACCATCATATTAAATTTTATTCAAACGACATCACAAAGTCAACAAAAATTCTTTAAAAAAAAAAAATGAAAGCAGTCTGAAAGCTATAGAGTCTGTTTTGACTTTAAGGGTTTTTATAATTAGATCATATGTCAACTTTTTAAGGAAACCCATCTACCATAGAAAAACCATATAGTTTCTCAATGCCTCCAACCCAGTCTTGCTAAAACCAGTCCACTCCACTCTAGTGTCTTTATTTGCCACCAGTGGCGCTGCTATCGCAGGTGCAAAATTCCCCTTAAAGCTGGTGACAACAGAGCGTCCACACCTTTGTCAACAATAGGGCTAGTTTAAACAACAAACCATCAAAACAGGTGAGATTTTCAATTGGGTAATATCCGATTATGTGTGCACAACAATTGGCACACCTGTGGGGGATTTATGATGCACTAATCATTCAAAAATAGTAGAAAACACTGATATGACCTAGTTAGCTACTCAACCGTGGATGTTTGTATTTAAAAGTCGCTCTGAATAAAGATGGGTTTTCTAGAATAGTATGCAACTTGAGAATAAATATTTTAAACATTAGTTTTGATAAGTACACCCACTCCAAATACTTCATTTTCTTATATTTTTACCAAACAAATTATCAAAATCCTGACACTACACTGCAAATATCACTGAGAGATGGAATTCCTAGCATACCCGTTGGAGCCACAATTTCCCCAGCACCATTCTAAAGATCTAATCTCCGTATTTTATAAGTGCACTTATATATTAGTATACTTGATTGCTATCACTAATTTATGGAAGAGCATACCGTTTTTTGCCCAACATAGATATATCCATGATATATAGACCTGTCTGAGTATTGATTATCATACATCTATTTGTTCATTTAGTCATTAAATGAACTTGATTTGGACTTCAGTTTAACAAGTGTTTGGATCATCATACTGTGACGTCATTGAGGTCACCAGTTATTTTATTTAACTGGAAATCTTGTGTTATGTCTTTTGGTGTTTAATTCAAATGCCCAACCTTAAATTATCAGTCTAATACTGAATCACTTAAGAGCGTCTATACATGTATAAACAATTCAAATATATTCAAATATATGCATGGTCTTTCCATGAGCACTAGCTGGTTCATATGCATATATATATATCACAGTTGTAGCACTGGTGTATGTATATTAGCACTGACTAAGGTAATCTAGGTGTCATTACTTACTTTTTAAATACACAATTTACTTCTTTCATTGTTATATAATGTCATCGGCACATTGTACAGGTGTCTATCCTGAGGCAAGTAAAAGACCCCACCCATGGGGTAAATGTGTAACATGGTATGGACTCCTCTCTCTTACCTCATCAATCAACTCTTCAATCTATCTATCTATCTGTATATCTATCTATCTATCTGTATATCTATCTGTCTATCTATCTGTATATCTATCTATCTATCTATCTATCTGTCTATCTGTCTATCTTTCTATCTATCTGTCTATTTATCTATCTACTGGTCAAACACAGGTGGAATAAATCTATCTATCTATCTATCCATCTATCTATCCATCTACTGGTCAAACACAGTTGAAATAAATCTATCTATCTACCTATCTATCTATCTATCTACTGGTCAAACACAGTTGGAATAAATCTATCTATATATCTATCTATCTTTCTATCTATTTGTGTATCTGTCTATCTATGTATCTATCTATCTATCTATCTACTGGTCAAACACAGTTGGAATAAATCTATCTATATATCTATCTATCTTTCTATCTATTTGTGTATCTGTCTATCTATGTATCTATCTATCCATATACTGGTCAAACACAGTTGGAATAAATCTATCTATATATCTATCTATCTTTCTATCTATTTGTGTATCTGTCTATCTATGTATCTATCTATCTATCCATCTACTGGTCAAACACAGTTGGAATAAATCTATAACAGTGTCTATACAATGTATAACATACGGTATTACGAATGTTTTGCCTGAAAACATCCGTTTAATACACAAAAATCAGCTGCAATATGTTGCATTATTTTATTTTTTCAGATATTGCAACACCAGACGGAGAACCGATACAACTTTTCCATCATATAAATACAAAGGGTGGTATATAAGGGATACTAAATAATATTTATTAAGAAGAAAATTCAAGAGATTAATCAAAATGGAGCAGATGAAGATGAGTGGGACGAAGTTCAGGGGATTCAATGACAAGACCTACGTCCTCGGTTCGTCAGGATTATGCGCCATGTACTTCCTTGTAATCCTTTGCATCCTATATATTGTAAGTATTGTTTTGAGGTAACAGCTGTACTTGTATTGTAGTACTGATTGTACAATTTTGTCAAAATGTTTTGAAAAATAGTATTTCTTATAGGGATTAAAATGTGGTATTGATCAACATTACTAAAATCACTACAAGTTCGATTACTATTACTAGATTTCCTTAGAATATTTTAACATTTTCACGAGGTGTGAAAGACTTTTTTTTTTGGGGTGGGGGGGAGGTGGGAGACTCGAAAGTGACAGCCTAACATTATGAAGGTTGAAAAAGATAGCAATATTCATGTATAAATGTTATTATAGTCTATTTCCAGATTATTTAAACAAATTAAATAAACATAAAACTTCAAATTATGATTTACGAGACAAGTATATTGTTTGTTTAAAGATGTTTCGTACAATGCAATATGGTTGTCGAACATTATCTTATGCTGGGTGCAAATTATGGAATTCTTTACCAGCTGTATGGAAAGAAGCATGTGATGTTAATCAGTTTATTGCATATTTGTCCAAATGGACTTGCTATTATGAAAATTGTACTCGGTGCAAAGGTTATGTGTACCATACATGATTTTAAAAGTAAACCATTATGTTTTTAATTTGTCATTTTATTTTGTTATTATTTTTACATATACTCAATGACCAGCCTTAAGGGCCTATCTCACATAGCCGAGTGTCAATGCCGAGTGATGCCGAGTGCTTGATAAATTAGGCAGTCGGGAATACACGGCTCTGCACGCCGACCACTCTGGAAAAGCTCGTAAATACACGGCAATACTCATAGAACGATCGTAAAGTTTTAAACATGTTTAAAACTTTTTAAGATTGTCGCCGAGCAAATTTGCTCTGAAAGAGTACACTTGGTCACACTGGGAGTACACTTGGTCACACTGGGAGTACACTTGGTCACACTGGGAGTACACTTGGTCACACTGGGAGTACACTTGGTCACTCTGGGAGTACACTTGGTCAGATGGATTGCTGTGTGGACGTGATTTCCTCGCCGAGTGGTCGGCGTGTGAAGAAGGCGAGCGATCTACGAGTGATCGGCGAGCGATCGGCGAGCGATCGGCGAGTGATTGGCGAGTGATCTGCGAGCGATCGGCGAGACCTTGCTGACTTGCTTTTTCTAGTCATCAAATGAGCAAGAGTGACGCCGATTGATTGCTTTCCAGCGATCGTCATTACTCTGCATCGTCACTCGGCTATGTGTGATAGTGGCTTTAGTGCTGTTGTTTCTGTTTATTTTAATCGAGTTTAAATAAATATTTATTATTATTATTATTTAGATGCTTATATTATATAACTTTATATTTGTAATGGCTAATTCCTAACACTGCTTATAAAATGTTCAGCGAAAACAATTTGAGTACCTTTCTTCTTACAACAGTTTTGATCGCTATAATGGAGCATTTTTCATTCCGTTTCAGGTGGCTAGCTTAGGAACGATAGCCGTAGTCATCTGGCTTTTCATTGAGGCTGATTTCCTGGAAGTGATTGGTAGTTCTTTAGTTTTCACGGCCGCCATTGCTCTGTGGATATGTGCCGGTGTTATCCTACTAATAACAGCTATAATGGGATTGGCAGGAGCTTATAAAAAGAGCAAATTGATACTCAGACTGGTAAGTGTCTGTGTTATGGCAAGTCACAAAACCCACCTCCAAGGGGTGTGCTTCAATGTGCAAAGCACAAAGTTTCGGAATGTTTTAATTTCTTAGAACAAATGTCCTTATTCCGATGTGTAGTAATGATATTATTATTCAAGAAAATGCAGTTTGCTATACTTTTTAATATGCAATCTCTATACTAACTATTAACTGTAAAATATAATAATAATAATATGGTGTCAATAATTGCCCCCTATGTCACATAAAGTGGCTTGCATATATGTTGGTTTTATAAAAAAAATTGAGATTTCAGCTTTTTAAACGAGCAAATTTATGCAGTGTCTGTTGTTACTGAAACTTATTATTCTGAATTCTTAAATTTTCAGTTCAACCTACTTTTGGGGCTACTTATTTTGGGCCTGGTGGTCGTTGGAGTTCTTGCCTTCATTTTCAAAGGAGAGGTAAGACACAAAAATTTTGCGTCCATAATGATGAAATCATTGGTCTCTTAACGCATAAGCAGATAAGAGGTTAACTTCGATCAATCTAAATAAATATATAAATATAAGTAACACTTTGCAAATTAGCTATAAAAACAATTTAATGGCACTGCAGAAAGTAAAATCCAATAACATTTACACGAGCACAACATGTAAAAAGTTTCGGAAATATTTATTTTTCAGTTGGACGAGGAAGCCCGAGGAGATATGTTCCAAATGATCCAAAATGAATATGGCATCCGAGACAGCACCCCAAGAACTATAAAAGTTACGAGGGCCTGGGACCGGGTCCAAACATTTGTAAGCAAAAAAATGAGTAATACTGCTAATGCTGGAGATATTTATCAAACTATGCTATTACTGCAGTTGATGATAAAATCACACCACAACGATAAAATTATATACATGGAACTAATTAGTGTGGCCATGTGTCAATCTTCTGTGGCTATCTCCTTATAAGGTCATATGTTCAAATACTGATGTAATTGCATATATATCACCTGTTCAGTTTACTGGTGATTATTTACTGGGAATTATTACAATTATCAGTTCACTAAATATCATTTACGATGCTGATGCACAGTGATAACAGATTTCACAGGATGGAAAGAAATTCTTCTCCTATCGACGAAAAGCTTTTATAGCTTGTGTTATATTGTTATTTGTATCACCACTGACTTTAAATAAGTTTTATCTTATCCTGTTTCATAATTATAATAGGGTTGGTCAGTTCTGTGTGACCTGGTACCCTTGTGTGACCTTGTACCCAGAAATACTAATACAATATATGATGTCACCACAGCCCAATTATTGATGATGTCATCTAGTATTGCGTATTGGTGACCTCATGTAGTATTGTGTATTGATGTCCTATTACTTCCGGGTCCTAGATCACTTGAGATCTGGCCAGCCCTATTAAGAGACCTGTGCCCTAACTGATTAAATTGAAAAAACAAAATGATGAAGTTCTTTTCTCTACTTCAGTTGGACTGCTGTGGAGTTGACAAACTGGGATTTTCAGCTTATCGAGAGTCAAAGTGGTTTGCTGAGCAACCTGGAATTATAGGTTAGTGTCCTTTGCTGAGGCCAGTAAAAGACCCCACCCATGGGGTAAATGAATAATGTTTGTGAAATACTTTCACCTCATCAATCAACCCTCATATCTATCTATCTATAATCCATCTATCGATCATCCATCTATCTATCTATCTAGCTATCTATCGATCATTTATCTATCTATCTATCAATCTATCTATTTATCTAGCTATCAATCTATCGATCATCTATCTATCTATCTATCTATCAATGTATTCTAACTATTCTATCTATCTATCTATCTATCTAGAAGTTAGTGTGAAACTCGAAAGAACAAAACTATTGTCTGATGCTAAATTTAACCCAGTCAATTACTTTAAACTTAAATCTGACTTATCAAAACTTAAATAATTCCTAATTGTACAGCTCTTACCTCCATATTAACTTGTTTAACTTATCCCCACAGAGGCTAGGAAGCCATTTGTGCCAGAATCTTGCTGCGCTCAAAACCAATACAAACAGTATTTCGACGTAGAAAAATGTCAGCTATACAAGGAGGGACCACCCGGCCAACAAGGTGGTACATCTAACGAAGCTCTCAATGTCAGAGTGAGTGTAATTAAAGCATTTCCTTTAAAATATTTTACCCTAAATATCTGTTAGATCTGTGTCAGTTAGAGCAAAACACATCAAATTGCAAAAGTCATTCAAATCAATGCAAAACTCAGAAATTTGCCAAGATTATTTGCAGTAAATTCAAAACCAATCCATCACAAAATGATGGAATATTCGTGGACCATTTTGCAAATTTCTTACTTAACAACACTGGAGACTGTATTATATTGTATAATGTATATAAACATGTTCTTTGCTGAAAATAAATTAATTCTTGAGGTCTGTCCACTTGCTGCAAATATACATGCAATATTGTACTTTCTGAAGATGAGGAATTTACATCCTGTGTTTCTGCACCTGATGGGCTAATTAGGACAGGCTGGGCCCCTGGCAATGAGATGAAGGATGAAACAGCCATCCCATTTAGACTCGACCGGGGATTGAACCCGAAACCCATTAGTTGGCAGCACAGTGCGCTAAGCCCTCATCCCTACTTTCTGAAGGAAATTGTATCTATGTAAAGGGAAAGGCTTCAGTGGCCTGGTATTCACAATAAAATAACCAATTTTTTACTCTTACAGGGCTGTTATGAGGCAACAAAACAGTATGCAAAAGAGTGCACCATTATCATTGCTGCTTTTGGATTTGGTTCGGCCGTTGCTTTGGTAAGTCGGAAAAATACCTAAAAATATCAAGCAGTCACACTCACAGGGCATCACAATTGCCCTCTGGTGTAGCATAACCCGTAACAGCTCCAATTGGTCTGCTGACTGGTCTATATTTATAAAAGTCAGTGGTCAGAGGGGGAATGGGGTGATCAGTGGGTTTAACTAGAATGATTGAAGTGCCTGTGGTCGCACTTTATAAACACAAGCAAACTTAATATGTGCTCAAACTCTGAAAGTTTAATTTATCAATGGGTAAACTATGATTACTCGGCAAGTTTGCAAATTGATCAACTCTGAGGCGTGGGTTTAAATCCCACCACTGTCGTCAATGCCAACCATATAACATGGCTTAGAATAGAAAATCTGAACAAAACAAACCACCCTAAGTTCCAGGCCTCGGAGATTATATTATTATTATTGATCTCTATGATTGAACTACTTTTGTTTACATCTTCAATAGCCCATAATACTGTTACATATGCATTACTTGATGGTATAGTAATAACAATTAAGGATGCCCACTTGATTTTTGGTCATATTTTTTTCATCAAAGGTTTGCAAATATACTGAAATCCTATAATATATATTCCTTTTTATTGACACTTCAAAGTACCTAAACTTAAATAAAGTTTACTCCGATTACATTGAATACAGTTTAGACTGATGAAGACCTTCATGAAATGGTAAAAATCAAGTGGGAATTCTTTTTTAACATTACCATGTCATATATTGCAGTTAATGCATAATATGACAACGAAGTGTAAGAACATTAAATTGCGAGCTTCGAAACTGGTATGATTCGATGAAACTGACTGCACTGCTTCTTTTTTTTCCAGATTTTAGGACTTGTATGTGGGATGATCTTGTTACTCAGCATAAAGCGACAGACATAATTTTGTTTTCACTAAATGCTCATATTTCTTCATTGCATCATCCGCCCAGAACCATTTCATACCCAATGGTACCCGAAGCTTCGTGACTGACAAGTATGAATGTTTGTGTGAAACAATATATTTACACATCTGTTGCCTTTCGAAGGTTTGAATGTATGTTCAAATTTGTACATAAGACTTTTTTAGTTGCATTTATACACACAATCATTTAATTTACACTAGTTCCATGACATTTCAGAGTACTTATACTTCTAGCTCCACCTGTGCCATTTTTTTAACAAATATTACAGAAGCCAACAAAATTGTTGATATATGAGATTTCAAACTATTATAGCTCCTATTCTTATCAGGGTTGACCAGGTCCTAATTTATCATTTACTGCAGCTGCTGTAAAATATTAGCCTGTGCAACGGAGATTACACTATATAATTATGTATTACAAAGTCAGGCTGTCCTGCGCGTAATTGTTTGTATTGACTTCCAACAAATATTAACACCATGTCAATAGCATGTCATTATTTGGGAATTTTAAATTTCATACTATTACAAATTATTTTAAAAATTTGAACTTTTTCCTGAATCCTAATTGGATATGTACAGTGGATGTAAATTCTGGATGAAAGATCTTTTTATAACAGTGCAATTTATTTATAATTATATTGTGTACATGAAAAATGGTAAAATTCAACCAGGTTCAAACTTTTACTTTTGCTCATTGTGACGTCTACTGATATTTGTCACTGTGACTTTGTATTGTTATTTGTTCCTCAATATATTATATGATAATTCTTGTCAGCTCATTGTACTTATATGTTTACATACTCCTAACAATGCCACAAAAGTTTGAATTACTTTTTGTGCTACATGCAGACCGTTGTTCGATCACATCATCAATCAACCCTTGCTAGCAGCAAGAACTTGCCTTGGAGGGTTGCACTTTTCATATATATCATAATTATTAATTTGCTTAAGTATCTACCATAGAGATGGCCGCAGATTGAGGATTTTATTGAAGTCCATGAAAATTCCCCATTAGATTTGCATAGTGATGCGATTCAAATTTATATGCTCAACATTTTATCATTGCACTTTATTTACAATCATTTACAATAATAACACCAACACCTTGTTAAAGGGAGGGGCATCCACTACACTTTGTTGTTTAATTGGCCCCGAAAAATTGAGTTCAACACATGCTGTCTTTATTAATAAGTCCACCTTCCTGATTGAGTTTGTGGGGTAGGGGGGATCAAGGGCGATATTGAGAGGGTAAATGTTTGTTTCTAAGAAAACCTTTCCTTGCTTTTTTTAATAGATATTAATAAAATACTGGCCAACCATGTCTACCCCGTTAACGGCCAACCACCCCCTGTACGTCCCAATCTGCAGCCTTCTTTATTATTCATGCGTCATGGTATTTTTTTTAACTGCTTGACTATTCAAGTTATGCAAGCATCACATATATTATAACTTGCCAACATGTGAAGATATCGGTCACATCCTTTAATTCATTATTATTAGAAAAATTATGACATAAGCAAATCGATGTAGTTATTCCATTGTGCAGATGTAACAAATGTTTTGTACCAAGACTCGGACTACACCCAATAGTGGATTTTGCCGATTTTTACCCATGTACCGGATTTTGTAAATAGGAATGTATGTACTTTATCTATAAATATGGTGTGTTATAATATATAGCGTGATATGCATGCTGATATATTTTTTTTGTGAAATATGTACAACCAGTGAAATGTACTTTTATATGGATTCATTGTATCTTGCATGGATAACCTATCTCAAATAATACTCGCTTAAAATGAAAGAGATATATTATTCCATCTAATTGTTGTACTTAGTTGGTTTATAAGTAAGCCATGAAGAGCATTAAATAAATGCAAGAAACTTATACTTGTTTTACTCATTTTATTTATAAAGTGAACAATCTGGATATAAACTGTCAATAAAAAGGCATAATATACGTTCACTGCCGCGTAAACATAAAAACTTCGAATTTAAGATTGCAGGCTAAAATCATTCATTCGGTCCCGACAGAAATATTTACAAAAATTATTTACAAGTCGCTCATTAATAATTAACAATTAAATCCCTTCTGGGATTTAAATTTAGCCATCGCCATCGAGCGCTTTCAGTCTTCTCAGCAGCATAAACGAACATATCAATCCCAGAATCTGAAAAATGGAATTTAGATATATCAAACAAAGAAATACTGTTGTTTTTATGCAAATTGGCATTTTTAGTATTTTACCAAAGCTCAGAGTTTAAAAATATGTCACAAAGTACATGATTTATTACCTAATTTTATGGAGACATCTTATTTTAATTCATTACCTCTACATTTTAATATTATGGTGCAGTATAAAATATTAATAAATCAAAACTTAAAACCTTATTTACATTTCTTACATTCCATCAAAACAGTGGGCCCAAACAGTGGCGTTAATCTTCCCGAGTAACTGAATTTTAATAGTGTTCTCACTAATGATCGAGGTGATCATAATTTGACAATTACTAATTACATGGTGTTCTTAATAGTGGGATTTTACTATACATAATACATTAAAAATCATATTAGATATTAATTACCTGAATAAACATGAATGACAAGGACAATCCTGCAATTATATCCGAATTTTCTAACAAATATCTTTTACCAGCTTCGAAACATCCCTGAAAAAATCAAATGCAAAGCATGCATAATAAATATATGATCAATATTATTCCTATCACAAACTGATTGATTGATGATTCTATATTAAAGTCACATAGGCAGCAGAATTATATGAAAAATTATAAATGAAGCCCTCAGCATAAATAGCACACTATTTATGTTTTGAAAAATGTACTAAATATAATATGTTGCATTTTCTCTTAGGGCCGTTCCATTTATAAAAGAGGGGCAGTTGCAATGAATAATAAATCAAAGTTACTATTCTCAGGTTTTTAGGATTTATCCATATTAACACTCTCAATCTCCTCAATTAAAGAGATTTAACACAACGTTATACTCTACTTAGACTGTTTTCCTATTGTTCTGAGCGGGCAATAACCAACAAAATTGTTAGTTAACTCCCTCCTGAGTGCAAACTGAACTTGTTTTGCGTAATAAAGGCAGTAAAACAAAACAATCAAACAAATTAGTAAATCATACCTATTGGAGTTAATCCAGTCGGAAGTTAACTAGCATTTTTGTTGGTTATATCCCTCCGCCTTCAGCATCAGGATACAACCAAAAAAAATGTTAGTTAACTTCCTCCTATCGGGATAGAACTAAAACATATTGACAGGTAATCCATGGGACCAGAAAAATAATTACCTCATAATACAATGCTCTGTTGATGGCGCCATCTGGCTGCTTCGGGGGACCCAAGTCCCATTTTGTGCAGGTATCTATGGAGACGTATCTATGGAAACGGTCCATGACACAACATGACCTCGGAACATAAGGCTTCTTGTCCTCTAAAATTTGGAATGGATAAAACTGTCAGCAAACTTCATGGATTTTGAGATTCTTCAATATTCACGCATTTCGACACCAGTAATGGACATCATAAAAAACTCGGCCAAATTATAGCTGAACAATATTATTTCTCACAATACTCTTGATAATGATATACTGAATTTATAAGATATTAGAAGTTCAGAATGAAAGTTCATATCCTCAGCAACATCAATTACATTAACTCACGAGGCCAAATATTAAGAAACTTCAGATATTATTATTACATTACCTGATGTCAACATTTTCACATTATTAGGCCCATAGAGCCTAAACCACTGGGATTCCTGATACACATTCCAGTGTTGGGACCTTACACCGCAACATCTTAACTAGAAGAGAATGGCGAAGAAAAAAAAACTTAATACTAAAACTTTGCAGAGATACAAAGAAGGCACTTATAGCAGGTACTATGACAAGCATGATTAAAGTAGCAAAGGATACATAAATTCACAAATTGACAGAAAAATTGCATTAACAAAGGTAGAACATTTATTAACAATTTGTAATTAAATTCTTTGCACATTGATTGTCTGAGGCCTAAGAAAGATGAAGTCCAGCCCTGGTGCCTTTCCTGCCTTAATTATAAATTAACGAATAAACAACTTAAATAGTAGGGGACATCTAATTAAACACCGATTTCTTGAAATGTACATTGACATAAGCAAACTGTTTCAAATGCAAGAAGCTACCACAGACTAGAAATTGTTTGACTAATAATTATAGCATCAAATTTTGCAAAACATATTCTGCTTCTGACTTAAATCTAGTTCTTATCTAGAGAGGTTTTTCAATCCTTCTTATTTAGTTGATACCTGGATTCCACACTTGCAGAACAAACCAGGCACTATCCTGGTAAATCTCCCAGCTCGAATTTCTAACCGAGCAGCATTCCAGCTGTATCAAAAATGTTGTTTTAATATTATATGAATGGAGCGTAAATAGAACTACACTAAATCTACATCAATTATCACTGCTCTCAAAATTTTTGTTGGACCCAGGAAATTTGTTGATGATGACAACATAGTGCTGCACATGAGTGGCGTATATAATGAAAAAATATACACTCGAATACAGGTGCAACATATTCATACATTAACATGAGATACAGTGTCCGACGACAAAGTTGTGACCGACGCCGGAGTTGTGGACGTCAATAGTGACATCCAGGGGCAGATCCAAACATTCTGACAGAGAAATATTTTAGAATATAATAATATTTTACATCATGTTCATTCAGAATGTTTGGACACGCCCCTGGACTTCAGAATTAAAGGCCGCAACTCCGGTGTCAGCCACAACTTCCACGTCGTGCGCTGTAACATAGTGATATTCAGATTTTCAAAACATTCCATTTCTAAATTGTATAACACTGATATTCACATTTCGAAGCAGTTAATTTTTTATTTTTTTTATTTCTCAAGCAACCAAGAAATTCATAGAGTTTTCATACTGACCCTTTCCTGAGCTCTGTCCCATGCATAGGTGATTGCCCGATTCTTGTCTTCAAATAAATCAACTCCGTAATATTTGGTCAGCGTGTCGGTCATCGTTTCTTGGATGGACTCTTTGATCTAGAAATAAGAACAGATATATTTGTTTTTACTTGTTGTGAGACCTTTGAAAATGTTTGCAATTTTACGTAACAAATCTTCATCATGAATAGAAAATATATTTGACCGATAATAGTGCAAATACATTTAAAAGCTAATAGCAGAAATCTCTTTGAGAGTACATTTGTATCAACAAACACAATAGCAACAGGTGACAGTGCAGAACATGAATGTAACAAGAAATAAATCAATTAACATAATTAAATAAACAAAATGTACCACATCATCTCCAAGATAAGACACCTTTTGATAGCGAAATAAAAACAAATTCAAAAGTAGAAAATAAACAAAATACTATTTACAAATTATAAAGGAAAGAAATAAAAAAGAGATAGTAAAGACATTAAAATTATTTTTGTTTAAATTCCATGATTCTTAACTTACCTCTGCACGGAAAGCCAAGGCCAAAATTCCAGCGAGCAACAAAACTACGAGGATCACTGCCGTAACCGCGAAGAACTGTAAATATAAAAAGAGAGAAAAAATGCAATTAACATGAGTGCATATAATAAGCGTATAAAAAAATACATCAATATTAGCAAGAATCACATCATTCATAGCAGTATATCATGCAGAATCCAAGAACAAATACCACTGAGGTTGTGAGATAATATGACAATTTTAAGACTGTCAGGTCAGAAAATATCTAATATAATACATCATGTTACATTGATATATACATCACTCATGATAATATAATAATAATTCACGACTGCAACAAACCATTATTGGCAACTTCACAGTTGGTATATACAAAATAATTTATGACCCAGTTAAAATAAGACTGGATCAATATATCTCCATTGCAATACATTCAAAGTTCAGTAAACAGTGGTAAAATTTATATCCACTCACAATCCACAGCATGACTCTGTTTTCCGTAACAGCACCATAGCATCCAATGAAAGAAAACACAAACACGAGGGCGCCACCAGCTATGATGATGTAAGAAGCGACAGCGTACAGAGGCTCCCCCGTGATGGTCGCCATGAAACTACGGTCAACAACCATCCATATTCCAACTGCTAGTAATATGCATCCACACATCTGTAAGATCAAATTAACACCTTATGATTTATACAATATAAGAAAAATTGATTTTATTTTCATATCTGTACATGATACATCCAGGCCATTCACAGTTACAGGTCAATGCGGTACTTTTTAAATAATGTCCTATAAGAAAGCTTATTCCTAATCATTGTTAATAGTATTATATATATATATACAATGATATAGAGCAAAATGTAAAATTATGTGAATTTGTAGATAAGAGGCCTTCATGTGAGATTCTACAATAATATTAGCTTGGTTTAATTACAATTTTATAAACATCTGAAATATAAGTTTTCTACCACATGCAAGTTCGGGTAAAAATTCATATACTAAATTTATACATCACACTTTCACAAAATCTTAGTTTGTAACATCTATACCTTCAAAATTAGTCATTTCAATGAGAATACTTACAAAAATGAGCAAGTTGTAAGTGAACATGAAATATTTGATGAACTCAAGAGATGAATCCTTCTGTGGTGTATACTGATTGTACTTTTTTGCTGGTGGCGGTCCTGCATACGGTCCGTACCCCGAGAACGCAGGGTTCATCTGGGCCGGATGCTGCTGTTGGTACTGCATCCTGGCTCCCCCTCCTCCAAACTGCGATAAAACGTACAAATGAGAATGTAATATAGCGAGTGATTTATTATGTAAATTGTGTGGTGGTTAGACGATTTAGTAGCTCCATTGACAGTCATATATTTTAATCTTAGTTCTGGTGGTACTATATATATGCGTATGGAGTCTGGAACATGTTTAAGGACTAGATGACCAGATTCTCTACTGGAAATCAGTCTCATCCGACATTTAAAACACACACACAATGCAAACCAATATATAACCGTACACAGTAAAATGTCATTTATCTGGATATTTAAGTCGACATGAACGATGTAGATAGATCACCCCCCTTTTCTTTCCTCTTAAGAATGGCAATTAATCACTTCAAATTTATATCATATGTATTTATACAGTCTGTATCATTATATTTTAAAAATAACAACATTGTTATTGGCACTTTGATCCCTGGTTATAAGTAATGTAGCACAATTGAGTCGCTTCAAATAACTGTTCTTGAATATTGAAAAGATTTATGGTGCGCCTGACAAATTTGGTGTTCAAAAACAATCCTTGACAAAATTGATAGTATTTATAATGTATTTTATGATATTAAATACAAAAGCAAAATTTATTAGGTCACATCCATGGGGGATTCCCAGCAAAATAGGTCAGGTAGACCATGTTGTTAATGTTATTTTCACAAGGCATATTACAATCTACCATGGCAACTAATTAATTTCTTTCCCACCTGAGGATTCATAGGCTGACGAACTTCTGAATACATTCCTCTAGAATTGTCTTGAAATTAAAAATCAGGAGATGCTGAAGCCATAAGTTGGCTTCAAGTTATGGACGCATGACTATTATCTAAATGGAGCAATCTATTGATAACAAAGCTTCAATAGGTTTTCCCCTCTTATCAGTAAATTCAGATGAGCTAGTAGGTTACTTACCTGATCTCAAAGAAGAAGTCCCTTGAAAAATTCTTCAGTAAATGCAGGTCTGATTCTTCAAAATAAGTATTTTCAGGTAAAAGAAGCCATGTTCTACCCAAGTTCATGGATGAATGAATATTTTACCTGTGACCTACTTTTGCTCAATTTAGACAGGTGAGATTCCATAAAAGGTATGACTCGTGGCGACCTCTGGAGTAAGTGAACAAAACTCTAAGCATGGAAATTGGAGGGGGGGGGGGGGGGGGGGGTCACTCCATTATTTTGTCAAGCCAGCACATGATATATTAACATGTCAAGTTTGATCAAGGTACACTATTAAGATAAGTACTCAGCAACATTTGACCAGTTTCATTACACATCTAGCAATTAATGCTCATGTTTTTCAGCCATATATAAGCAGGATCATGACACTTCAACCAGTGACAGCGAGGTTTGGCAAAAATTTCATCCATAAATGATGTATAAAACAGTGTTAAATCAAGATTTCACCATCTTCACCAAAACAGTTAATCTTCTGTCGCGAAGTGGAAATTTCATTATTTAATTGTTTTATTCCATTCATAATGTCCAGTATATCCCATAAATTTGTCCTGTACTTGCATGCATGCATATACAGTGTAATAAACAATTAGTGTCATCTTATTGGCTAACTTATACCTAGATTAGTAACAACAACACCAAACTTTGAATAGTTCCAGTGTACATAATCTTTAATGAATTATCTATAAACAAATATACAAACCACAACAGACTCAGCACTCCAAAAGGTGACTCAAATATATTTAAAGTCCATTTCTTTTCTGTATTCAACAGTCTGAATTTCAAGTTTCACAGGTCTCTTGAAAAAGTGTGATAAGATTTCTTCTGAGTATCCGACAAGAAAATAAAATTTCCTTGGCAACAACGATCGAGATACCAGTCCAGCAATAATGATCACGTTTTGCCGACGCTTGATGATCACTTCTGATAGGAATAAATTATGCCATGTTCCTTCGATGAATTTGCGAATAAACATGTCGTCAACAGTGGTTTGTGAAGTGAACTTATCTTCATCCAGCAGATTACCTAAAAATGAGAATATATTTTTTAAGCATTAGCTGACTTTATCAAAGTTTTATCAAAACAGTAATATTATCTGCAAATTGATGTCAATTAGGCCATTGCCTCATATATATAATTATCTTGGCCACCTGTGATATTTAATAATGAGTTATTTTGGATGGATTAATGAACAAGGCTTCGGATGAAAACTTAATAAAATCATAAGAAAAGAAGGTTGTATCTTACTAGCTATTAACATGAATAAGAACATTTCAACAGAATATAGGTCCTAAAGCTACCCATAAAATGTTTAATTACCCTAGCATCATCTTGTAAAAACTCTGTTATCAACACCTGATCGCATAATTTAATGTCTACTGTATTACATCAATTACCTAGTATCAACAATTCAATCGCAAACGACATTGCCATTCAGGATGACCTCACTATCACATCCATAGTTTTCCATACTCACTTGTGTTCCATGAATTCCAAGACTTCCTCACTCCGATGTGATGCGGTTTCTGTGCCCTTTCATATGTGAGCGGCAGATTTCTGTTTCGCGTAGTTTTTGGGACTCCAGATCTGATATTTTTGTTGCACACCGGTGTAGTAGCAATACAACGGACTAAGTTGGTTTGCCGTACCACATTGGTGGCACTTCTGGTCAGTGTCTGAAACAAATGGCAAATTCATTAAGCAGCTGTTAAGTCATTAAACAATTCCAGTTTCATCTGGGAAAACATATAGAACAGCTCAGTAACTCTTACCAGCTTTCTGTTGGATCTAAGTGAAAAATCATAAATATAGTTTCTCCTGAGGTTTTAAGTTAATTTTGCAGACCTGTGTTTATTCATTCAAGGATCACGTAGCTTGTGCCACAAACTCTCATTTCAAAAATATAAAAATTGGCAATGTCACGATTTCGTTTTTGCAATAACAGTAACTTCGTATTTTTTATTACAATCCTGAAATTCCAGGTACTGAACTCACCAGCTCACTATTGCCAAGTATAGGCAAAGAGCAGAGGTCATGCACAAATGAGCGATGATAGGGTAACTTAATAATTTCCACGCATATACAGCCTTTTTGAATATTTACAGGCAACACCACATACCAAAACACAGTGTATCATATTCAGACCCGTTTATGAGAGAGTATAATACTTAGTTTTGTCTATAAACAACACAAATCCTTACCAAAGTACACAAACTGGCCATGCCTAGTTCACGCTTCCACCGAGAGAGGGCGACAGGAGTGGTATAAATGCAGACCGCGCGGACCTCGGCTCGGGCCTCAATGCCAGCTAAGGCTCATAAATGCTAACAAATAAAAATCTAAGAATTGCACTGAAAAGTTTAATGACTCCTGCCAGCAATGTGCCAGAGTCTTGCTGTGCCAGAAGCTTACGTGTTCTTCGGCTAAGCCCATATTATTTTTGCACTCCATCACCTATTCAGCCTCAACATTTCTATCAAAACATTTTAACTGCCAGGGCCTATGCAGTCCTGATCAGTTTATATATCTTCAAAACATGTTTCCACCTATTATTATTTATATTTATGCTACAGGTAGTACTTCAGAATATTTGAAATATTCTTTCAATGTGATGCAGATCAATTGATTAAGTTACTATTCTTTTGGCTTTTCTTCACAAGCACTAGCAGCTGGTTTTCAAAAAGACCCGCTTTAGGGCCAAGGGGTTTGATCGCCGATATGTAATGGTCATGCATGCTTTACCTGTGACCTCAATATGTCACTGAGTGTAACTGACCACCACCAAAAAACAAACAACATTTTTTATACAGGTAAACTTTAATAAACCCTCATATATTTCCGTGAACAAAATATTAACATATTTTTCAAAAATGATAAAATTTGAAGTAACAAAAACACAACATTTTAAATAATAAATTATAATCAGGGTTACATTCCTTTCTTTAGTTCAAATATAAGGTTTTTTCTAGGTTTTTCCAGGCCGTCAAACCTAATTTTCAAGGTATTAATTAATTAAACAGAGAAATTACGATCTTTAGCACTGCTTGTTCGCGCATGCGATAAACAAAAATTTAAAATAATCCACAAGAGGGCGACGGCATACAACCATCAGCGCCCTTGGCGCAAATTGCAAGAAGCGTTTACCCGGTAAATTCCAGGTGGTTTGGCACATTTCTGCAAATTAAAGGTTTTTTCCCAACCGGGAAACCGTTGCTACGAAATTCCCGGTTTTCCCGGATTCCCGGTAGGAGTGAGAACCCTGTATAATATACATTTAAAGACACATCTGACCATTTTACATAAAAATAGTTTCAGCACTTATATATATAAAAGCAAAAACTGAACGAGTAATGAAAGAACTTAGTGAAATTCATTTTTAAAGTTAGAAACAAAATTTGTTCACTACCTTAAAAAGTTGCATTGCTATCATGGCACAAGTAAACTACATTGCTAAAAAAATAAAAAGCATTCGTTCTCCTCTCACAATAAATACATTTAACATTCATGCAAAAAATCATTCAGCTACCAATTCCTAATTTGCTAAAACTCTACTTTTGTCGTTTGTATATTTTTTGAGCAAATTTGAAGAAAATGTCTTTGGGCAAGCTGCCACTTAGTTTTTCTATCAATTGACAAAGTTCTTGGTAACTAGACTCTTCATAGTCAGAGTAAACTTTCTTCAAATCCATGTCCTTGTAAATTCCTTTGATGATGGCCACCTTGGCTGGGTCGTTTTGAGCGTAGTTCTCCTGTTACAAAGAAAATGTTTGGAGAATGAAGCGAGTGACAAATTTAAATCTAAATCAATTATAGTGGTAAGCAGTGGAGTTGTGTGCATGTTAATAGTAATGCTTGAATTCTACAGTATTCTTTCATTTACAGTGGAACCCCAGCTCTAAGATAAAGTCACATCTCCCCATTATGACCATTAAACCTCTGTACCAAGTGTGGTCGCCATGGCAAGGTTCCACTGTACTATTTTCAAAGCATAAATTTGTAAGCTGGGTTAAATCATAATGACAAAGAATTAATTACCTCCAGAGTCTTCTTCTGGTCAGGGGTAGCCCTATTGAGAGCTTGAACAACCAACCAGCCACATTTGTTGTCCTCAATGTCTGTACCGACCTTGCCTGTCACCTTGGGATCACCATAGCAATCGAGGTAGTCATCCTGTAACCAATGGCAACAAGCTATTAGTATACAGCATATAACCATAACTTTATTGAGCTCAAAATTTAAATTTGAAAAATGAATTAGCACATCCTGTGAACTATAATATATATTGCTCTCAGTATGAATGAATCTGTCAAGCTATACATGTCTATACATGACAACTCATTAAAATTACGAAACTCCAAGACAAACCTGAATCTGAAAAAATTCTCCCATTTTCAACAGAATTATTTTGGCATCAGTGTGACTTCTTTCATCCTCAATGCCAGCCTGAAATTTAGAAAAGCAAGTCTAAGGTTATGAGCACACACAGCTCATATTCATGAATTATATACTTTTTTTTTTAAACATTTTATTTTATTATAAAATCAATGATTTTTAACAAAATAACTAATTTGTAACAGGCATATTGACAGACTTGCTTACCATGTACATTGCAGCAGCTACTGGAAGACAGAAACTGTAAAATGCGGTCTTGTATTTGACAATAGCCTTGTATCGGTCAAGTGTGTAATTTGAGAAATCTACATGATCTTCTGGTGCCGTTTTCATATCCAAGCATTGACCAACAATAGTTTGCATAGTAACCTGAAATTTAAGAGAAGTGGGTTATTTCGAGTTCATATTTATGTGTAAAGCATGCAATTCCCAACATAGTTATCTCACTAAACAGCTAAGGCAGCAACTCTGAACTTAGAGCACAATATGTTGGTCCATAAATTTCTTTATTTAAAATTAAAAGGCGACTTATTTAAACTTTAGCTTCACAGATATGCGGATATGCTGACAGCATATAAACTGATAGGTCCATGATGATGATATTCAATATAAAATTATATTCCACTTTCTAATTTTTGACTGACAAGAACATCTGACAAGCTAAAGATCAAATAAATGTGGCCTAAACAGAGTTCCAGGTAGGATTTGAATTGGGTATGGGCACTAGAATATTAAGGCACCTAAATAGACAATATAGGTAGTTTAAAAGGCAAAAAAAAAGGGTCTTCACTTAATTTCGGCCATGGCGCTGACAGAAACGGGCAAGGGGCGTTGGGCATGGCGCAGCGCCATGCTCAAATGGACTAGCTGGAACACTGCTAAAGAACCTCAATAAGTGTGGCCTAAAGAACCCCACTCACAGACGGAACTGTATTTCAAATTAAATACCTCATGAAACAATTCCAGAAGACGGACATAGTAACTCATTCCACCACAGTATTTCTTAAGAAGGACGTAGATTGCACTCTCCAGGTAAAAACTGTCATTGACAGCTTCCAAGTTGACACCAGGCTGAAAGATAGAGAAAATTTAGATGTAACAGTGGAAAAGACCAATTTCGATACATGAAATTTTACTGAATATAGCAATTAACATCAGCCCAATGACTAATTATGCTAATACAAGTCTTCTGCTGAATACTTCGATTATGCAACAAAATCCAAACATGCACATTTACAATACTGCAGAATATTCTGCTTTAACAAATTTGCGTTCACAGCACAGTAAACAACATGTAAAGACAACCCATATCCCACATATATGTAAAATATTTCGCAACAACAGACCTAAATTGTACATACCACTTTGTACCAACAAGGCTGTCCTCGCCTTGTCACAGAGTGATCCATGACGTCATCAGCTACAAGGAAGTACGCTTGTAACCATTCGATACACCACCCCACCACTCTCACAGGGACAAGATCTTCCTCACTAGGGTCGTTTACTAATTGGACGTAAGTTTCGACAACAGCCATTCCTCTATTCTTCTTACCGAAAGGGACATTGTAGTCATTTACCTGGAAATTAGACATGTTTTCAGTAAAAAAATAAAAGAATTTTTTTAATTCAACTATTGTTCTGTCAACGAGTTTCAAAGGAATAGCGGTCTCAAAAATTTCCTTAATGTCAATATTGTGCACTTTCTAATAACTTTTTTTTTATATATATAGTTAACAGAGTACTTAATGAGTGGGGAAAAGCTAACTATTATTTTTTAGAAGAAAATTTCAAAAAAATTGCAAATTTCCATAAACTAATTAAAGTGTCAGAATCTGAATCTGGCAGCTTTCAACATCACATGAACATGCAATGAGCACTGTTCTCGAATCATCCTCTTTTGTCAATTTTTGAGACACAATCACTCACCCTCTTAAACCAAGCCATGGCATCTGCAATTTCTCTGTCTTTGAGTCCTTGTTTTGTGAGGTCATCGTTCAATACGGAAAACAAAGCATCAAACTTCTCGAACTGCGATGCTCCTTTGGCTTTCTTGTGTTCTGGACTCTCCATCTGAAGACAGACAATGAACAATGATAAACTCATACAGACAATAAACTGATAAACCCAATGTTATTATATAGAACAGGGTTTTTTTTTATTACTGTTGCGACCTTTAAAGTTCAAATAAACTACAAAAATGAAATTTTGGAAAATCAACATCCACATGTTATAGTCCCGATAAGTGTATACTAAATATATAATACTGATGATTTCATTGGTGGTAAATTGAATTGGACAATAATAATTTAGAACATCCATGTACGATATACATAATTCATGTACTATATGTATCTAGAATATTTATCAATACCACCATAATACCAATTGAATCTCACACAAAATTATGATCACAAAAACCATGACTCAATACTAGTGACCAGTTTACTTTACCGCAATCGCTATTAACACAAACTTTTGAGTTTACATTAACAGAGCTGAATTTTAACCCACGGATTAATTTTAAAAACAGCCAGGTTCCACAATAATATAGTGCAGCGGCAGATCTTCTACAATTTTTATTGTATACGATTTTTCAAAAAACAACTCAGACTAACATGTTATCACGGTTATAACTCGCAACTCAATTCTGTTGCATCACCACTGAAAAAATTTCCACTAAGCGCTGTGCCAAAATGTGAGTGGCAGTCATGGCCTATAGCCCCTCCCATCAGGTGACCAAAATGTTCCAAAATCACAGTGCAGATTGCAGATACACTCTCTCTCTCAAAAAAAAACTGAGCATCTCAGTTTTCATAATTTTTACGGCCATCTCAGCTAACCTTATTTCCACCACTTCTAATTAAGTGATTATAATACAAGATATAATACTCATTACAAAGTCAAATATACTCATTTTTTAAAGCATTAAACAATGCTAAAAGATGGCCATATTAATTTTAAAGCTTTAAAAGTTGGTCTACTTAAGCAATGATATTATTTCAAGCATTTACAGTAAAACTGATTAAAATCTTAATTAATTCTCAAAAAAAAATATGCAAATGAATTTTTCAAATTAAGCAGAAATTAATTAACTGGAAGATTAACAGTTTGAAGCATCTGTCCTTTTTAAATTAATTATCCCTGTCAATTATGGACATTAAATTTAAATTAAAAAAGAAAAAACAACAGTATGACTGGCTGACAGTGTGCTGTGCTACACATTCTCTAATTAAGTAGCAATAACACTTCAAAAGCAATTTATTTTCTACTCACTTGATGGCCATTAGCCACAGCTCCATTTACTCCAGTCATGTTTAGATCTAATCCAATCAGGTGAATAACTTTAACTGCAACTTTCCTTATCAGTCAAATGACAATATAGCTCAATATGCCCACTTCTGATCACACCATTCACTCAAGTCTACCACACCATAGCCCATACAAGTTATCTGTGTTCTGATTGGCTGAGAGCATCTCCTTATTTTTGATGCCAACCAATCAGGTTGTTTTTGGTCATGCAGTCATTCAGTGCTTCACTGTAATTGTAAACATGAAATCACATGGCACTTGGGAGGGCACCAGGTCACGACTCGAATTGTCCCTTACTTTGTCACCTAATTTTTGTCGCATAATTAGTTAAATATAAGCTTACATATTACACGCCGCTGTTTTTTTTTACCTTAGTTGTATTTTCAGCTAACTTTAGCACTGCATTCAGCTGTCATTCATTCGTCAACTAAACCGGAAGTCAATTTTGCCCGCCCCCAGGTGGGTGAAATTCAAAGGTGGCAGCACTGGTACACTTTTATATCGCAGCGCCCCCACGGGTGCGCGCTAAATCATCAGCATTGCTTCTTGCCAATTTACAGAGAAAATTTTATGGTTTATTCTTAAATTAACACTGTAATCAGTTTATTCGTCATTTCAGTGACACACACAGCAACTCACGATGTGAATTTCAACCGATACAAAATACATACACAAAATAAGCAAACACAATCATAAGATATATAAATCAGCTTACATATAAATACAACTAAGCATATATATATGAACAAACAATATAGCTTTACAATGGTTAACAAGACATGTCAATTATTTGTATAAAAGTACAAAAATATAAACACTGTATAAGTAATATAATATAAAATCTATGGCTGAGTTGCAACAATATCAACATAACATAAATCAAGGTAGATATTTGCATTGTAATTTGTTTTGCAGTAATTAAGAATGGAATCAACACATATTTCCATATTTAGTCTGACTTGGTCAGTCTTGTCAAGTATATGTACAATAAAAACAAACAAACCAAAAATTGTGAGACTGACATTGAGTCCTTGTTTGAACTGAACCACTGGGTAAAATACCAATTACATAAATGTCAACATAATGTAATGTTTTTGGCCCATACACAGAATTGTATTAATATTGAAGATGTGAACATTTTAGTCTAAATTCAAAGATGTTCCTCTTGTTAATTTTCGTAATTAATATTTCTTCTCATTCCCCTGAGCCTTGGCAAATACTGATACTGTCTCTAATATCAATCGCAACTGGTCCTGAAAAAAAAACAATATTTAAAGTTCAGATCATTTAATATATTTGAATCCTGTAGAAATAATATCATTATATAATTCCTCTGAACTGAAAAAAAGTTCAGAACATTTAAGATATATTTGAATACTGTCGAAATAATATCATTAAATAATTCCTGAACTATACAGTCACACCAAAAAGTATTCAGACACTTTCAAATTTGACAAATTCAGACTGTATGCATAATAGAAGTGATTTAATTCAATGTGGTCAGACTTCAAGGTTTACGGTTACATAAATAATTGGTTGTCTATGGCTAGGATTTCAATGTCAGGGGCGCATTCAGAAAATTTTTCATGGGGGGTTGACAAATTAAAATGTATTGTGGGGACCGCAGAATTTATTTTTATTTTTTTTATTTAAATTTACTAGGCCACAGGGGGGAGGGTTGCAACCCCCAAACCCACCCCCCCCCTTAACCCATAACTGAATGTCTTTATTATAATTGAAAGTCAAAGGTGTCTGACCTATTTATTGGGTGATTGTAGCACATGTTAATTGGTCTAGTTATCTTTCTGAGTATTTTAATTATAGACTTCATTATCGGAAATTTATATAATATTGCAATATGATTATAAAAACAATTACCTCACTGTTGATGAACTGCGGTCGACTTAGTCTATGTTGTTGGATGATTTCAATAACATCTGCATTTTGAGCACCTTGAGTAGAGACTTTGTCAAATGTATAAAATAAAGTACAGAGGACTCCTGTCCATTGAACACCATCTCTGAAAAAATTAAACAAAGAAATGACTTTGAAAATCATATCATCAGCAAATATCCAATATACATTAGAAAATATAATATTATTTCAGCTGAATATTGATAGTTATTTGGTGCCATGTACTCACAAACAATGAACAATCATGGGAGACATTATGTCATTAATATTCAGCTGCCACTTCTTGACTTGCTCATAAAGTTGGATGAAAAAGTTAATTTTCTCTTTTTGGTTGAGGGTGTCCAAGTCACAACTTGTGCAAAAATGTCGCAGTCTTTGAGCCTGGATAAATAGCAAAGATATTTATATAATATCAATTTAAAATGGTAAAAAACAAAAATATTAGTGTTACCAAATTGGAACTGGTAAATTCTATGCACATTTTATGAAAACAATTTAAAGTGCAACTACATATAATGTGAAATTTGCACTCACTTTATGTGCATAAACCAGTGCCAGGTCCCTTATTTCAATTCTGCCAACTTTTTCAAAGTTATTGCAACTGACTGTGGCCTCAAATGGTTCAAAAACACAACTTTCACTCTCTGTTGTTTCGGGAAAGTAAATTTCTCCAAGCTGAAATAATAAAGTAAATCATAAATAAAATATAAAAATATGAAATGAACAATCACTTTGAATAAATAATTTGTTATGGTATTCTAAAGACTTTATACATGAATTTACCTTGAGGTGGTGCTGAGGACACAACATTATCACCAGAGGGCACTCATAGTCATACGTAGCTCTCCAAAAATCACTCACTGTGTTCGCCAGAGGTGCTATTGTAGCAATAAAGGCATTGGATTTTTCATAGCTCTGAAATCATATTGTCAATGTTAAACATTGTGGACAGGTACACATGGACAATGATGTGGATTTGATGAACATGACAAATTATTTTGAACATTTATACACTTTTTTCCATAAGAAATAAATATATTGAATAATTTTCATGAATAGGTAAATTAACAATTACGAATAGTATGAAAGTTTCAAGAAATATTAAGTCAAAGTAGAACGATATGTTTATACACTGCACTCACATCCACGAAAACCGCATTGATATAATCATTCCTCTCAGGGACCTCCGTTTTCAGAACCACCCTCTTTGGTGCCACTAAAACAAAATGCAGACTTGTATTTTTTAGAAAACGGCCAAAATATCTTCAGTGAGAAGATACACATTTATGTTTTCCACAGGCACAATTGATTCCGAACAGAAATCTGCATACTTACATGGAATGATATCTAGCGATCTGTTTTTGGTATAATTTTCTCTCATTGTGGCTTTTCTGTACACGTTCCTTCTCCTTCCAAAAGTTGTGATTGCTTTGTTTAGTTTCTGAAAATAAAATATGTATCCTCTTTAAACCAGCACTGCAAATTCAAGAAAGTGGACTGTATAATTATGAAAAGAACTGTTGATTTTGTGCTTCATTTAGTGTTTGAAACATCTTTTTGTGTTTTATTTATTTACCTCAAACTCTTCTTTGAGGGCAGTGGTCGAAATCCGGTCCATCATCCAACTTAAGCGGTCAGACAGTTTGCTTGACCGACTAGTCCGGTCAATGATGGAGCCATTATTATTGTTGTTCACATACGAAACGCGGTTGCTATTCCCACCACTGGTGACGCTCTTGGCGCTACCGTTCCTTTGTTTCTTTACGGAACCATTTGAAAATGTTGTGACGTCATCAACCTCATCATAAATGTAGTTTTCTTCTGAAAAGGCAAAAGTTGGTTCAGTAACCGAAGACCATATTGTGCCTGGATGGATGGATTTCCAATTGAATTAGATATTTAAAAACACTTAAAATTTCAAATACAGTCAACCCTCATTTATCCGCACAACTTTGTCCCCCAGTTAACTGTGCGGATAAATGGGGGAACCAGATAACTGAATATATTTAAATGCACTAAATAGATTTGGGAACCGGATAAGTGAGGCCCAGATAAATGAGGGTTGACTGTATCAAATTTTAAATGCACTAAGTAGATTTGGGAACTGGATAAGTGAGGCCTGGATAAATGAGGGTTGACTGTATCAAATTTTAAATGCACTAAGTAGATTTGGGAACCGGATAAGTGAGGCCCGGATAAATGAGGGTTGACTGTATCAAATTTTAAATGCACTAAGTAGATTTGGGAACCGGATAAGTGAGGCCCGGATAAATGAGAGTTGACTGTATCAAATCTTTAATATATATATATCCTTACCAACAGAACGAGGCTGGGACACAGCATATTTGTTTGAACGAAGAGTTGAACTCATAACATCTGAAGAACCACTCCTGTAATACAATCAATAATTTAACAAGTATTTCACCTAAAGAGGAAGGGATCGTGCAGTGGGGAAAGTAATTGCTTACTGAATGGTTCAGAGAAATGACTGAAATAAGTTGTCAAATCTATTAAAAAATGCATACAACTTCCTACATGAAAACAAATGTCATACAAACTAAAAAAGTGTTTCTATTGGTAACAACCCTTAATCTTATCAATTTATGATTTACAGAAATAGTTGTGAGACTAATGTATCAATATATTAATTAGTTATTTTTAATATTGTATCATCTACTGGCAGTGGGAAAGGTAAAGTTGGATATAGACATAATTATGTGCATAAATATGTCTCGTCAGTCTTAAGATAATTACTAAGTATACTCAGTCCTTTAAGTTTTTATACCTGAGGGTACATTCCATAACATCACATTTCCTTCAGATGTTCAACTGTACTGAGATAATTTTGGGTGCCCTGAGGGTCTACTCGTATTCATGTCACACAACTTTTTATCAGTAATTGTAATAAATTAATACAATGTCAACTTTATGTGACATTAGCTTTCCTCTATTTAGCACTGTCAAAAGATCAAAGTAGTCTACCTAATTATTGCATAGGTAAATATCATAATGCAGAAGTAAATAGAGTAAGACAAACCTTCGCAAACAAGCAAATATAACGATGATCACGATAAGAATACAGACGACGGAAACCACCACTGCGATTGCCACTGTAAATAGTAAAAGAGTATATTGTACATATTTGCATTCATCGACCCATGCGTAAGATAAACATGGGGTTAGTCTAGGTGCTTTCTATACATTATATTGCAGGGATTCTCATATCTTGAACTACATGAAGAAATATCATTCTTTTCCTTTGAGATTCATTTGGTGCTGATCCACAAGGGTTTCTTCAGTGGATATATTTAAATATGCTTGCACTGGATGTTACACAATTGTTCTGATACCTCGGGCAATTTGTTGAACCTAAATTTAAATAGCACATTGTCAACTAACTATACTGATAAATTTGCCCATTTATTAATGGGTTATCAATAAACAAGACTAACAATCAAGAGATACATTGGAAATAACATTATAAGCTATGGTATATCTCGCAGCGAACAATATAGACACATTAGAAGTTCTTGTTTTCTGAGGGAAAACAAAGTACTTATCCTCACCAATTTCAGGCTTCAGGGGCTCTTCCTCCTGTGCATCAATAATAAGCCCTGTGCTATTGTAACTTCCACTTGGGGTTGTAGACTGTGGTAAAGCATTCGATACAGTTGAGTTTATTGTAGGTCCTGTTGTTGTGCTTGGTGACTTCAATGTTGTCATCATTGTAGACTCTGTAGAAGCGCTTGAACTTGACTTATCTGTGCTTGATGTTGTTGTTGTTGTTGACAATGTTGATGGTGTAAAAGGTCTTGGTGTTGTTGTGGTTGTTGTACTTGTTGTAGTTGTGGGTGTCGTTGAACTCATTGTTGTAGATGTTGTAGTTGGTGTTGTAGTAGTAGTCGTTGTTGTCGTTTCAGTTGTTGTTGTGGGTGTTGTTGTGGTGGTAGTAGGTGTTGTTGTTGTAGTAGGACTGGTTGTTGTTGTGGTGGTAGTAGGTGTTGTTGTTGTTGTTGTCTCTGTTGTTGTAGTTGGTGTTGTTGTTGTCGTTGGTTGTGTAGTTGTTGTTGTAGTGGTCGTTGTCGTTGTTGTAGAAAGTAAGTCTGCAATATACACAATTGTGATAAGTTTCAAATAATTCATGTTAGTTTTTATGGCATTGAACCAGGTTATTGCATAATTATGATGTAGAAAATGTATATATGCCTAATACAGCCTTGTCACCTGATCATTATGTCTGCCTTTTGCTGTCAATCAGTTAATTTTTAAGTTTCTTGACCACTGAATCCGATAAATCTCAAAAGGTACAGAGTAGAACATCCAGCTTGGATTTCTATAGATAAATTCCATACATGGATAATAAGGAAAATTGAAGTAACTAAAACTAACTATCCTTGTCATGTTATAAATGCTCTACCTTTTTGACAGAAGAAATAATTAAGCTCCCCATCATCCCCGGTCGCAAGCCATCGATTACTCCTCATCCGAACAAACTGCTCCCCTTCGCCCGGTTCACCCCAAGGGTTCCAGCCCCAGGATGAATCCGAAACAAAGTAAGGTGAACCATCCATCCATTCCCAGCCCTGCTGCCTGATCAAGAGATCTGGGGAGTTGCTTGGATTGTCAATGTACAATCCGATCCAGAAGTTCTCATTGTGCGTTTCGGAGTCTCGGACTCTGTAAAATCAGAAGTAACATCTAGATTAATGAGAGAGTGAGAATAACCCAATGTGACTAGTGATCCCACAGCTTGAAAATTTGAGGGTCCCCAGGGAAAAAGTACACTGTGTGGTTGTCAACTGCTAAAATGTTAGAAGAACAATAGATGCAACTGAAGACAACTTTCACTCTTTCAGGAAATATATGGTTGTTATCTGTTGTTCATCTTACTACACGTGTCTTTTATAAAGCAATTGCACTGTCAACTGCTAACTTATTAGAGGAACAATACATAGATTCAAAGAACTTTCACTGTTCAAGGCAAAAGTATGGTTGTTGTAGAATGTCATCTTGCTTGCAAGTTGCTGTAAGTGCCTTTTGTAGAGTAGGTATGTCACTGTCACATCCAGTCACCAGGAAAAAATCTGCTTGTGCACAATTTATTCATTACTGGTGAAAAGTAAAAGTCATATATATATATACACTTACAGACTATTGATGACGTCAAAGCGTTCTTTGGTGGCCACAGATGCCAAGTTTCCAGATGGACCAAGACTCTGGCAGTAAGTGATGGCCCGTGGTTGGCTCTGGCGGAATCGATAAGCTCTGAGACATGTCGTGCCATGCCTGGTCCAGTCAGGGTCACAGAGATCTGAAAAAATGTTAAAAATATAATTAATATTTATTGATAAACATATCCAATACGCTCCATATCATAAGTAGTAAAGAATTGTTTGACAATTCATCATTCATAGAAAAGAAGTTTAGGAACATTAAAGGAAGTGTTCCCTATTCACCAAGCAAAAATTAGCACACAGTACTGTGTAAAAGTATTGAGCCACCTTAATGTATACTGTGTTATTCTCACATGCTGACACTCATCCAAACAAGTGATCCTGCACTATGCTTGTAATAAAAGTTTGACAACTTGTATTAAATGATGTTAGGACAGGATTTCAAGTTAACCAGTTCATGCAGTTTTTGTAAAATGGAGATCATACCAAATAACAGAAATGTCTATTAATTCATTCAGGCAACACAATAATCACGTATAAAATGTATTTCCTTGCTGTAGCATCAATTTGAGGGTGGCTCAAGACCTATGCACCATACTGTGTACTACATGCACAATGCAAAATTGGCCATCATATCTTTCAATACTGTTGAGAATATCAAACATATATCTTTTAGTGCAATGTAAAAAGATTTCTTTAGGCTGTTCTGGTCACTTTCATTTGTTCTGTATAGTGTACCAAGAGCATCTGAATGGCTTACAGTAGGTTTTCAGTTGTACTAGCTGGTTATAATTTAGACCAAACCTGTTGTGTCTCAATTACATTTGTTAGCTGATTGTTTTGTTCAACTAGGGCAACACATTTCTCTATTTCTGCACTGGTGGGCAACACATCTTGCCATTTGTCACATGTAGGTGACGTTTGATTGAGGTAGAAATTACTCCAACAACAGACTTCAAAGTGAGGCTAGACAGACACTAGCATTACATCATAATAGAGGTGAGACAATCATCTATCATTTTCCACACGAAGGTACCTCTGTAGTGATGCATTGGCTAAGTGATCTTTCTTGCCTCTGTTTTTCATCCAGGTCTCAGTGTGCTAAAATTCAACACAAAGGATTGGCTAGACTGTGTTATGCAATCCTGAACAGCAATGCTCACTTGAACATAACCATTACTCTTCCTCTCATGTGCATTGTATAGCAAGTATGGGAATGAAGAATAGTGTTCATCTATGGTACAGTCACGTTCAGGCAGAATCATGGTGGACTAGATTCAGGGTTAGAATCATCTACCATATTTGACAAAAAATTTAAAGATCAGTCCCAGCCAGAGTTAATAAGGAAAGGACACTAAAAGGCCACATTGACTGTATTAATTACTTTTCTAGTTGAACTTACAGAGAATGTTTTTATGATTCAGCTGGTTTGATCGTAAAATAAGATAGAACAATTTTGAAATTTCCTCCAACAAGAGAAGACTGACTGGCTGACTAACTGACTAACTGACTGACTGATTCACCACTTTTTTCCAACATCCTTTTTCCGTATTTACAATTCTCAAACATTCCTCACTGTTCCTCTTGGCAAATGGACTGTTTTCTTAAATCGTTCCATTTACTCCGAAGTGTCGTCTGCTCAAGAACTATTTTGGGATGGTCAACAAATACAATCAAGTGTTGTCTGGACACGGACCAAAATAAATATTGACCAACCTCAAATGGCAACTCAAGCATGAAGTTTAATAGACAACTGCTTCACTACACTTCTTCAAAGGGTTGGAGACCATGTCTGAAATGGGTCAAATATTGTTCCAGCGGATCAAGGAATTTACCAAGTGTGAAAGAATTGAGACTGGGAGGTTTACGATTTTTAGCTTTATTGTCATATTCATCATCTGTGATCTTTGATATTAATATATCTTTTAGAACTGATCAAATTTCTGATGTACATTTACTATATGCAGATCATTTTAATATACTGTATTGATAAAAGTACAGATTGCACACTTTTCAACTATTCTAATCTGATATATTCACAATGAATATGCAAGAATATGCAAATCTCTCAATGATTTGATCCTGGGAGATATAGGCCTACTAATGGGGTAAATTTTAAAGCACACTCCACAGAGTTATTTATACAGCTTACCTTCAACTTCAATCTAATGTTGTTGGGCACACAAAGCACCAGATTTAGTGTTGGTTGTGGGTGGCCCCTCGGCAGCGATGACATGATCATCTTAGAGGAGTCACCCTACTCAATATTTTATTAACTGAAAATCTCTGTATTTTTAACATGTTTTTGTAATAATAGTGGGCAAAATAAATGAATCTGAATCAGCTTCCAAACACCTTCTGAAACTACCACAGTACACCAACTACAGTAGGCCTATAATTTGCACAATTTATTTAAAAATCTCCTGAATTGACCCCCATTTGACCTTTAAACAATGGTACAATTTTATAGTGCCTCGTACAATATGTATTCAGCACACACACAGTAAGTTGGGTTTGCCTTCTGTGGCATCAAATGACAAGTTTTAAAAGCTTCGATGCTGGCTTTAATGTACACAAAACAGTGTGTTTTATGGCATTGCATTTTTTTCCTTTTAGCTTGCTTAAAAATTCCAAGAAAGAAAAAAAGCAGTAAAAAAAAGTAGGAAGTTAAAAATAGCTGACATTCCTTTCCAAGTTACCTAATGCATTTTTAAACTTTTTATTTCTTTTTTTAGGGTTTTTTTTTTCTCTTTACTTCATACAGGAATGTATTCAACTGTACCATGCATGTCTAGGGCTCGTTAAATGTGCAACCAAGAACCATTTGCAAACTTAAACTATATATTAACAGGTTAGTCAGTGCAATGAGTAAAACTTCATGCACTTCAACAAATTTCCTTGACCTCTGGTTTTTCTTGTGGTCACCTACAAAAAAAATTTTGTGAAAGATGAAGGTTTGAACTTTGAATGGGAAGCATTGGGTGCTCACTTGTACGATTTGGGGAATTTCATTGATATATTAGTCAACAAATGGTCAGCCAGCCATGGGTATTCTGAGTACATAGAAGTACTTTGGGAGTACTCATACTCATTGAACCAAAACACATATTCATTAAAATGTTCAGTGATAGTTCATCAAATACAATGAGAGTTGTGAATATGAGTACAGCTTTTATAAGGTGCCAAGTTTGGGTTGGAATACTTTCAAGTTAAATTCTAAATTTATCATCATAATATGATATATAATATTATATTATATTATATTATATTATATTATTCTATATTATTCTACATTATTTCAACTTCCATGCCTTCATTCGGCTTTAGCTTTCCGCTCTCTTCTGACATTGGCAGATTACATATTTTACTACATTACATTATTATATTATCATATTATATCATATTATTATATTCTATTCTATTACATTCTATTACATTACATTATTATAAGATTATATTATTATATATTATTATTTTATTATATTATATTATATTATTACATTACATTACATTATATTATATTATATCATATTATATTATAGAAGCTGTACCAGAGGTTATTATAAATTCAGTAGTATACTATATTATATTATATTATAGAATCTGTACCAGAGGTTATTATAAATTCAGTAGTATACCACACGTAGTAATAAATCATCACTATTTATTCTCAAAATTCCAGAAATAAATTTTACATTTCTAATATATATTTAACATTTACATTTTCAGTCTGATTAAAAAAACTACATATAATTATAGGTATCATGACTCAGAAAGCAAAACTTCACTTATAATACTATCCCTTCCTTACTTGAAAATGATGAATATAAGAAATATTTGTGAACAATTTCAACTGCATATATCCCATGCGCCCACCATATCAAATGCACATTGAAGTCCCTTGTGAGATAAGTGGACTTTTTGTGTATTCTCTGCTTATTGGAGCATCAAATAAAAATTCACTTGAAAAGTTTTATTCAAGATCCATTTTCTCAATAATTGTGTCTCATTTTTTTACACTTCTTTCTTACCAGGGCGAGCAATTTCTTTACCCATCTAAAAACTTGACAAATGTGCATTTTCTCATGAATACAAGATAAATAGTGGGGAATTCTGGATCTGTGGGGTTTTTTAATAAATCTTTATAACAAAGAAACGTGAGTTTATAAACATCATAAACAAGATAAATTCAGCAATTTTCCCACTCAGTGGGCCATGCCATGTAATGTGACTAAAACATTCGTGTCTATGTTGCATTATCTCCCACATCAACATTTGCTTTGTGTGACAAAACTATTTCTTATAAGAAATACTTTTTGCATTATTTTGTCTCAATGCCACTGGTCTGAAGCTTAGTCAAAGGACCAGCTGTCAGAAGCAGAGGTAATGATGAGATGATAAAGCGGCTTGGAGTCCACACCATGTTACATTTACCCCATGGGTGGGGTCTTGTACTTGTCCCCAGCATGGACACCTAGTACGACAGACTTCAAGCTATACATGTGCTCAGTCTGGGATTTGGAATTTCGTTCGGCTGAAACAAGCTGAAACTACTATTAAACCTTACTTACTTATTTGCTTGCTTACTTACTTATTTGCTTGCTTACTTACTTACTTACTTACTTTCTTACTTACTTACTTACTTACTTACTTACTTACTTACTTACTTACTAGATAGATAGATAGATAGATAGATAGATAGATAGATAGATAGATCATGCATGGCTACTTGACCTTGCTATAGTGTGTTCAAATATTGTGACTGTAAATCTAACAAAAATGTGTTTGGTATTGTGAGTCCTAAAGTTTTTGCTGGTAGACAAACTATACTATTAAGTGGGAACCAAGTTTTCAACCAACAAATGACTTTATGGTGGAGAATAGATTCCCGCATAAATAAAATAACTAAATGAACTGACTTTAGATACTGTCATCTCACAACGTAGCTACATCTGTAAATGTTTTAAGTCCCAAGTACTGCACCTCCATAACTAGCAATTAATAATTATGAACTGGCCATGCTCCCAAGATTAAATAAAAACCTGGGAAATTTGGAAAAATTTGACATTTACTCAACCCTGGCTGCATGAAATTGATTCAGATGTTTATTTCTGTTTCCAACACAACCTTCCATCAATAATGCATTTCAACAGAATATTTGGACAAAAGTTGGGGAAACGGATAATATTGATCAATTTCGTTACCATGGCAACTGGAATTTTTGTCACAACAAACACAGCTTTGCTGGTTGTGTGACATTTTTGCTGTAGTGAGGGTTTAACCGAAACGATTTACGGCTGTATCCAAAAATAATTAGGTTTGGCCAGAAAATGATCCACACATGACATGTCACATGTGTAGTTAATTGCAGACAGCAGTGGTAAAATGACAATCCTAGTGCAAAAATGCCTTCTGTATCAACAAATGCCTTTGTTAATTGTATTTTATTACATTTCCTCATTGGGATCAATAATAGAAATATTCCATTGTTGTCTATCTGTCAGGGTCTTCAGTCAGTCTGTCTGTCTGTCATAGATGGTATAATGGTTAAAGGTGCACTGTCTGTCAAATTTGCAATTTTCTAAGATGCTATCAAACAGTTGAAAATTATCTTTATTAATCAAAGCACACTAAATTTGTGTGAATTAATGATTTTATAAGACATTAATTACTTAAAAATAAATTATACATTGAGAGAAAATCCAGACCAAAACATTGAAAACACAATGGAAATGACATCATCACCATTGTTCAGTATTGTAACATCATCACTGGGTTTGTTTACATATTGAGTTTTTGATGGCATGAAAAACTAATATTTATTTAATTTATTGTAAATTAAAACTAAATTGTTGTGCAAAAGTGGGTATGTAATGGTGAAAATATCATGAGACAAGAAGGCAGTATTGATTTATATCATTATTTTAATGTGCAAATTTGACAGACAGTGCACCTTTAAGGTGTCTGTCCCCAAATGTATGGACCCTGGTTCAAGTCCTGTTCTCTGTCTATATGAACAACTTATCTTAAAACCATACGTCTGCTCATACAAAAAAATATCTATAGATACTTTTGGTTTTATTCAATACTCAATCAACTTAATATCTGTTATAAGTTGGTAAACTGCAATAATATATGTGAAGCTACTAAAACACTTAGAGTCTGTTTGGGGCCATTTTCAGAGCTCTTAGTTATTCCAAAGTTTGCATGAGCAGTGTGAAAATGAGCCAAACAATTTCAGAGAGCTTTGAAATGCATAACTCCTGTTTATAACATCAACACAGTTGACATTTTTGGGGCAATTGATTACCAATTTTTTATGTGCAAAAAAAAAAAAAAAAACGGTGCTTGCATTCAATTACACAGAGGTAGCTCTATGACATGGTCTTTTCATGCCTCTGCTAGCAAAAACTCGCTGAAGTTCTAAAATAGCTTAAATAACCCTTTAAGAGTGATCCACTGCAGGTAATTTCCCCATCAATCCGAGCTCTTTTTAGTGTAGTTTTTATAGGTGACTAACTCCTGAACTTTTCACTGCAACCAGTCAATAATTCCTGCCGATAATTCCAACCAATTTATATTGGATTCTAGTGTCAAGTTTTAAATTGAGCGAATCTCATCCACTTCACAAATGCAATCACGAAATGATTTCAGATCAAGTGAATTCTCAACAAGATAATCCCATAGACCTGCAAACGGAGCATTAAATTCGCTATTGATTAAATTGTCATTACGATCATCCCTCAATCCTCAAATCGTGAGATGGTGCACCATACTTTGTGTCTATGCTGAAGCAATTAGCAAACCCCACCCATCTACATTTAGGTAAGTAAATGACCTTTTATTGCAACTAAATATTAAGATGACACAATTGTGATATGTGAGCATACTTTTGGGATAAATGTCTACCCCTAACCATCTCATCTTTACATTTGCCTGTACCAGATGATCTCAGATGACTGAGATCAGGTTTTGTGTCTATGCAGTGGTTGATAGGATAACCCACCTGTGTGGATGATGTATTGGCAATGGTTATAAATAATAATCACATCACAATATTAATCATATTAAGCTGAGCAAATAAATATAATATCCATTTGTATGACAAACTTGACCAATGACCATTCTTTCTGGAGTTATTATCTGCGGCTTTATCACTCCATCATTACGTTTGCCTATTTAAGTTGATTAATGAATTAACGTGCTATCTATCTATCTATCTATCTAGCTATCTACCTACCTATATATCTAACTATATATCCACCTATCTACTTATCTATCTATCTATCTATCTATCTATCTATCTATCTGTCTATCTATCTATCTATCTATCTATCTATCTATCTATCTATCTATCTATCTATCTATCTATCTGTCTGTCTATCTATCTATCAGTAAACTAAACTTATCAAAACAAAATATGATAACACAACTTTATGATGAAAAATTCAACTATTTGACTCTTCAAAGAAATAGATAAAAATCAAGTTTACTGACTCAAATGTTAACATGAAGTCTTTCGGTTATTCAGCTGCTACTTAATTTGATCAAACTGACCATGTGACCTTTTTGGAGAATTAATCAATAATTGCCAGATGAATTTGTCTGTCCTATTCTTGTCCCTACACCTGTTACTGTTTGCAATACTCAGGCCCTGTTGATGAGCGCACCTTGCTAAAATTATGCCTGAGGCAGGAGAGTAGCTCTGTGCAATATTTACATGGTAGAATGTTTGTTATGAAAGCAGTGAAAAGACCTTGTACATTATATGCTATCATGTGAATAATTACATGCACTTTGCTAAGTTTTTTGTGGAGTTGATAAAAAAATGTATGTATTCAAGAAGCATTCCATACATTTATTTAAATTTTTTGGTTATTTGCAGAAAGTGTATAATTTGTGATTACTGCAATTTGAAGTATAATTCTATTTTTAAAAACTTATATTCTGCTTCTTAATGTTCTAAAAAAATAATTTGTGCAATTTACCCTTATAACTACAGATGTAATTATCAATCATTCGCCATTATAAACATAACAGGCTCTCCAGTCCATCTAACTAAAACCAATTATCTCCAATTATATTCTAATAACATTATACATAAACATAGAAATAATAGAGCTTGGTGAATTATTCAATACTGGAGTCCTCTTAATGTTAATATCTTCATTAAACAAAGTCAGATGACTGCAAACAGTTAATGACCTGAGGTCACAGAATTAATTAACCTTTCTTATTTACTTTTCCATAGAGGTTTGTTTGGAGGGAAACCACTGTATATTTGCTTTGAAGGAAGTTGAGATTGAAAGTCAGTATGGTACTGATAATTAGATCAACTTCAATCACTCCACACAGTCAAGACTATACCTAAAGGTCTACAAATGTAGAGCCATTCTGCATGCATATTAATAGCCTACTCTAACTTTTAGTTTTGTTTTGATCTTTTACTGCCATTAAACTCAGTTTTGTGCTTTGTTTAACAAAACATGACCAAGACAATAATTTTAGAATCATTTTTGGAGGTTTGCCTTAATAATATAGTAATATGAATTCCAATACAATGTGTTATAAAATAAGCATTTGCTTGAAGCATATCTGAGATATTTTTGCATGTTTTATTCAAATGTTTATAAAATACACCTGAGAAAATTATGTTAAGAATTTTTTTTCGAATGTCTCAGAAACTAAGTTGAACTGAATGTATGGTTTATTAATTATGCAGAATAGCATTTAAACCTTCAAAAAGGTTATTCAATAGTCCCATATACTTATTTTCCTTCTACTTTTTCAGGGACTTCTACAATAAACTCATACTTTTGAATATTGTTTTTTTTTTTCCCAAAGAGAAATAATTACTCGTGTAAATGACATTGTTATTATTATTGCAGTAGCTTATTATCTCATTGTCAGGGAAATAATTGACAATTTTGGGGCAATTACTAGCTGTTCAAAAACAACAACAAAAAACAGCAGATGTAGAAGTTCAGTGGTTGGTAAATTACCCTGTATTGTGAAAACTACTTTAATTTATGAGTCCAGACAGCAGTGTCCCACAAAGCTGTCTCACACCTCAACAGTCTGGTGCACTTGATAATGATAATTGCACGGTGCAAAATAAGGTAAGTTGCAAATTAAGTTTATTAAGGAAGATCTAGAAATACATAGCAATTGCTTAAATGGATCCAGATTTAACCATGTTTATATTCATGAAAATGGTATGCCACAATAGCATGTGAATCTCATCAAAAGACATCCACAATACCTTACTGGCATAATTATGTGTATATCTTTATAGTTATGTTAATAAAAATGTTACGCCACAATAGCATGTGAATTTCACCAAAAGACATCCACAATGGTTACCATCTATAATTACATTCATGAAAATGTTATGTGTGAATTTCATCAAAAGTCACTTTTGGTTTTCTTAATTTTTTGTTTCGTCCTTCTTTTTTTAGTCACTAGACATTACTTTATAGCCATCAAATACAACAATGGTTCCTTATGCCTCTGCCCTCAATACAAACGATGGATTATCACCTTTTTCAAGTGTCTTCCTTGATTTACTACTATTATGAATTGTGTTGGTTCCCTTTTCTACTTGGGTAGCTTCCTATCAGTGACAGTACATGTCTTAAGGAAGTCTCCCCTTCCTCAGAAATTTACACTTATATAAATATATATATATATATATAGATATATATATATATAGATATATATATAGATATTGTTCCTCTTTGGTTTTGTTTGTATACTTGTTAAATTGTCATGTAAGGTTAAAACTTTCTGAGGAAAATAAATAGCGTCTGAGTCTGAGTCTTGATGGTTAACCAGTCAATCAGTACAATTGTCAGTAGTTTTTTCTTCTCTCTTTTTTATAATTTTTTTTAGTAATTACATTATTATTCAAAGTAAAAATAATAATAATATAATAATTTTCTCAACTTCACTCAACATTCAAAGTTCTAGGAGAATTTAAATCGAAATTAATGATCCCTAAAATATAAAATATAAAGAGCCATACATTCATCTGTCATCATTTTACATATTGAACACTGATATATGTGTAGATCATAATCAAACAAGCAAATTCATTGTTGTGTATATATGCATGTTAAAAATGGTAAAACATGTCCATGCAGGCTATGTCATTAAATTCAATGATGAATAAATCATATATTGTAAAAGCAGCCAAAAAGCTTTTAAAGTGTTTAAAAGCAAAACAAAAATTCACTAGGGATATATCAATGGACTTCCTTATGCCATAGGGGTGAACTTGTCATACTAATGTCCTGTGGTTCACTTACAAAAATCTGAAAATTGACAATTAGCAAAGTTTTTGGCTCCAGGCTGTTGACACTGTTACGAATCAACTGGACTCAAGGCTTAGAAGAGAGATATATGCCAACTGTATTGTTGTGCTATACATGTCTTAAAAGGAGAAGATATATAGGAGGATGTCAATATCTTAATTAACTAATGGGAGCCATTATTTGATGAATAGTAAATAATATATTTAATTATATTATAAGAACTAGATAATTTAATAATAAATAATACCACATTTAATTCTAATATTAGAACTAGATAATTACTACCATTTTTATTACAATATTAAAAACATTTTTACAGACAAATCACAATAAAGGTATGTTGCCTTATAACGGAAAAAATGACAGGAAAGTAAAGTGTTTTTTGGGTTTTAAAAAATCACATAATTTAATCTTACTCTTGCAATATTACACAAAATACCATAATTGATATATTTATGAGAAAATATTTAAAGTACTCAGCCAGTATATATATTTTATATTATAGTGAAAGTGCTAATGCTATTCTCAGTGAAAGGTGAGCCCCTTTGTGTATGCAGCTGTCATATTACCTTATAGGGGCATATGTTTGGATGCCAAATATCAGAAACTACCCAAAGCAAGAATAAGCACACCTGAAGCATTGGATCTATTGCCAGCAATGTAAAATATACCCTACCTTGTGAAAGTACTGATGTGATGCTAATTAATATCACTGCCACAGGTATCCACATGGCTCTAACTTTGTAAATGTCTCCTGCTATGTGTTTTAATGCTCTGACTCAAAGCATTGGGAATTTCAGTGTCCGGCAGGGTGGGTACATGCTCCACATGCAGCCAAGTGCATCCAAGTGTATTGAACAAGTTAACTCAACTGGCGCGCCAACTCAACCATGAACAGTTCATGCAAATAGCTCCCAGGTGGCACTATGGTATTTGAACCTGGTATTAATTGAATATATAATAGAGTAATTATTAAAATTAAGTGACAGTTAGAAAAGCTTATAAATCATGTGTGAATTAAAGGAAGTTGAAATTTAAGATGCAATTTTGATTCCAAGGGAGGGTACAACATTACCCCCTTGTTCATTATGTATACGTTTTTGTTGACAATTACTGCAACTTTTGCAAATTGAACTTGACCACTCGTTTTTCTTTTTTCATGTTTTTTCCCCCGTTTTTATTTATCCGCTTTTTTTTTTACAGTGGATACACTCATACCTACCTTTTTTTTCTTGATTTAAATTTTGGCAGTAATGATCTTTTGGACCATTGGCAACACCTTTTTTCCTTGATGATCTAATGTTTTATTATGCTAAATGGGGATAGCAAGTAATAGAAGTATAGTAGGCCGCAGGAGCGGCCCCGTAGGGGCCGCCCGTAGGGCTTTTATGTTTAGAGATTGGCCAAAAACAAAATCTACTGACGTACTATTCTCAAATGACCGGATCGGACTATGTTGTCCTAATTAATCTGCGCGGCCATGATGCGCATAATCCTATAATGACCTACTTACGCAAAAATGATTCTTAACTTAAAATGATACAGATTTACCCAACAAATTTGAAGAAACTCACGTTAGAACACTGTTAATCATCAGTTCCACGAGATTCAAGACAAGACAAGCAGTAGAACTATGGTTTTGAATGTTCCATGGTAGCTACGTCCATTGCCGTGATTTTCCATAAAGCTAGCCAACTAAATGAACGTTCGACCAATCAGAGCAGAGCTTATTTTAATGCTAGGTCATTTGCTAGGCAACGACCTCTCACAAACTCTGTGATTGGCGCTTATAAATAGGTTTTAGAAATCAATGTGCGATCATGATGCGCCCAGACGAAATAGTCCAAAACGTCACAACTAACTATTATCAATGACGTCACAGAGAATAGTCTTTGACGCCGCACCACTGCGAGGCATGTTATACAAGTTTGCACTGAAAAACGACGTGTTCGCTCAACCGGAACGATCGCGATTTTGGATGCCTAGACTGTTACGTAACTAATTGCTATTAGACATGAAAGCATGTATAGTGGAGATTTACAGGAAAAAAAAAATTTGATACCAGAAAGTTCCTTAGATCAGTGGCATGTTTCATCAGAAAAGTAAACGTTTCTGGATTCATTTATCTGTTAGATATAGCAGGCTAGTAGCAGCTACACATATGAGTGGCGGGGGATAAATAATAATTACCACTCTGTTTACTACTTTCATGTCAAATTTCAAGTATTTCATCAAGTTGGTAGCTGAATTATAAAGCTGATTGAACTTGGTAGTTTATCAATATTTATTACCCATTTCTCTGCTTCATTGATTGGCAATAAGCAGAAAATCAGGACGTTTTAAAAATGCATTAATTATTTAACCAACAATTTCAAGAAAAATAAATAATTTAAGCATTGCTGCTTATACACTTGCTTTTCCCATGAAGTAAGGTTAGAGTAAGAAAAACTGAAAATAAGCAACTTTTTTCTGCAAAAGTATGTGATATTACATGTATGAAAATGGCATCAAAGTATAATTTGAATAAATCACACCTGCGGCCTCTCATGCACATTGCATTATCATATTACTATATGTATTAAAAGTGATCATTTTATTTTGCGTACATATACAGTGGTGGCGCTAGTTTACAGAAACTTATACCAAACTGACCTCTTGTGAGATGAATTGGAAACATTTTCCTCGTTCTGTACAGAACGAAATTTTTTTATTTTACGCACCTCAAAAACTGTTATATTTCATGTAAAGCACTTTATATTAGTTACAAATCTTCATTATTATATATCTAGTTCAACTAAACTGCTCAAATCTGCCCTTGAGTAGATAAAATTTTAGCTGGAATTGGTCAGCATGGAGTGAGGTGAAAGAAGCAGACCACGTGAATTTTCTTATTTCGAGTTGTTGCCGTTGAAAGGATGCCCGCTGCCTCAAGCAAGCCCGATAACAAGGGCTCCCATGAGCCCTTAGATCTCATGAAAAATGTCATCACTGTCATCGAAAAGAAGGTTCGGAACCTCGAGAAGAGAAAGGTGGGTTTATTTTGTCAAATAGCAAAGATACCAGAATATTTTGGCAAAAGCAAATCAGAGGCTGTCCCAGTAGATCGAGATTTTCTCAAACCCTCTTTGTTGTTGGTGTCCTGACGAAATGACGCGATTATCGATGTTTATGTTGAGTTTATAACATTCATCTTTCTATGCTACACATTTAGAAGATCTATTGCATTATTGGTGGCCTCTGATTGTCTAGAAACAGTATCTAACGGGTCACTAGGAAGCTATTCTTGAACAAAAATGGCGCCACACATAGAAAGTGCACGTGCTGCGACGGTCGTAATTATCGACCCCAGAAGTTCCTTTGGCTGACCATGATGTTGAATAAAGTTGGCCAAGTGGTTGCGCAACCTAAGTATGAAACTATTCACGCATTTTAGAGCTTCTAAACAGCATAACATGGCGCGATTATCAATTCAAAATGGCGCCGAAATGAAACTGCGTTGTCTGCTATTGAAGGCCAGGGCCTGCTGGACAAGTGTTTTAATGATTTCCTTGCAATGAGACATGTCATTGCTAAATATAGTGATGTGACGGTCTCCACCTGCTCAGAAACATTGCTTTGTAACTGTCATACCTATACTGGCATGTCTAGGATCAAGATCAAATTTGGCGCTTTAATCATTTTGTAAAATTAATAAAATCCGAAATTAAATCTGTTCAGTTGTGTGTACAGTCAATCTCACCTGTCTGACCAATTAGTAGACCTTGTGTCATGACAAATCCAACCTTGTCGTATATTATGTCTCTTGTGGCTTGTGAGATAAATGATGGAGCTCAAATATGCATAATTTAAGTGATGGAATGTGGAATTGTGAAGCATAGGATTGCACAGGAACTCCATGCAATCAGACATATCAATTGCAACTAGCTTGTGTTGTCCTTAAGCCTCCTTCACACATAGCCGGATCAGACGCCGGATCAGACGCCGGAGTGTCCCGGAGTAAAATTTCTTTCACTCCAGGGTGGTCCGGGAACAAAGAGCTGAAAATGTCAACAAAAAATAAATGTTTGGCGGTGTGTACACGATGGCAATACAGTGTCAACAAGGAGCAACATGGAGAGGTCCCTGGTTGTTGCCGGAGTTAACACAACTGTCCCTGAAGAGTGCGACGTGAACCGGAGTTTACACGGTGCCTTCGCGGATTTAACCGGTCTTTACATCGTGTTCATTCGTGTGGAACCGTGTTGGTCCTTGTACTCTCCGGCGTACATGGCGGTGAAATTTTCATGCCCGGTTGACACCGGACTTAGCCGGAGATAACACGAAGTATGCCGGAGTCGATACAGAGATTCCCGGAGATCGGCGGAGTCTACACGGATCAACACGGATTAAATACCTCCGGCATGAAAAATTGAACATGTTTAATTTTTTTCCCCGGAGGCCTTACGGTGGTCCCGGATCGCCCCGGACAATGCCAGAAATAAACACAAGGTCTACACAGTATTACCCGGAGTAAGCCGGAGTGATACTCCGGCGTCTGATCCGTCTATGTGTGAAGGGGGCTTTAGCAGTAGTGTCATGATAAAGTTTTATCTTATCTTATCTTATGAGTTGAGTAAGCTCAATCTGTGCCATCCCACCTGGTAAATTGCAATTGTATTGTCTGGCTTTCTTGTGTTTAATGTAGATTCAGAGTCCCTAATCTTGTGAATTCCTCAAAAAGTATACATTTGGGCTTCATTTAATGGGTGTACTCATAGTATATTTATCAGCTAAATACTTGGTTAAATGACACAAAGTTAATAAGTTTAGCTGTAACAAAGCTTAAACCAAATTTTCTAAGGCATTCGTTGACATGATAGCGAGAAGGTTACAAAATGGAAAAATAAATGAAGCCATTTAATCTATAAATTGATTTTTCCTTTTAGGGTAAGTTGGACTCTTACCGGGAACTTCAGGATAGAGGTGACAAGTTGAACAAAGATCAGCTGGAGGCGATTGCCAAGTATGATGCTGTCATACTCAACTTGGAGTTCGCTCGCGAGCTTCAGAAACAATTCGTGATCATCCAGGGGGAGGTGAGATTATTAATATATGTTAATATGTTTGTAATCGATGTACTGAAGATAAATATTGTTTTAGTAATGAGGTGGCCTTATTGTGAGATACAAAACCTATATATCATCCAGGGAGAGGTGAGATTATTAATGTGTTCGTAATCGATGTACTGAAGATAAATATTGTCATAGTAATGAGGTGGCCTTATTGTGAGATACAAAACCTATATATATATATATATATATATATATATATATATATATATATATATATATATATATAAATATATGTAGCATGAGAAGAAATACTTTGTTCTTGATTTTATAGGAACTTAAACTTAAATGCTGTGTCATTTATCAACATTATGACCATATTTGGTCATTGGCTATTTAGTGTTCAAGTATTGATAGTTTATTGAATAGTGTAATTGATAGCACCAATCGAGTGCTGTTACTGTCATAAAATTCTTGTTTGTTGTAAGAGGTGTGAGATGAATAGTGTGCAATTGATAGCATCTATACTGTATTCTTCTCTGCATGCACTAAATTTGCCTCAATATATATGATCGTTTGTTTTTTCAGACGGAAAAACTGTTGAAGAAGCAGGCTAAGAAGCAGCGTCATTTTCATCAGGCGCAGGAGATAAGGAGGGTTCAAGAAGTTCTGCAACTCCAGAACACCCTTGACAACATGGGGTCGGAGGACGTACGAGAACACTTCTTGAACGGAACGTCGGGTGCGGTGAAGCTGACCAAGGAGGAATTAGATCACCTGGATGAACTCTACAAACTCATCAGTCCCACCCGTGACGGGGAATCTAGGTAATTTAGAAATTATGCTTAGTGTCTCCAAGGGAAAAGGAATTTCCCGGAAAATTAGTGGGGGGCAAAAAAAGTGATGCATTGTCGTAATTGGGACTTTGCCTTGTTGTGAGCAATATTAGGGTGAGCAATTTGCCACAGCAGTTCAGTTGAAATTCAGCCCATTTTCGGCAACACAATGAACAGGTCCCAGATTGGCTCAGACTGAGCCGAATAGTATCCCAACAGATCGAATTCTCAGCAGAATTTTTTTAATAAGTCCCCTATCTAGAGAATAGATTGGTAGAAATCACATCGTTTTTTTGTGTTCTGAAAAACAACATGGCGACATTTAGGTTTCATACCAAATATTGTTGATAATAATCTCAGTGACAATAACTTAACGATTAAGCCCAGTGTCGCAATTTTATTTCTAGAAGTTTATTCAATATTCAGACTGTTATGAAATCTGTAATGATGATAACCACTGGCTAGAGTTCTTATGAGCGTCCGTTCTGTGCAGATAGCAACAGTTCTTTATTTCTGAACAGATTTCATTGCTTTGGCAGCTTGGTATTTGCAAACTCAGATTTTGTTGCTGTTTGTTTCCTGTTGTTATTCCCTAGGATGTTGCAGTTTTTCGTATGGATTCATTGTGAAGAAGTTGTGATGATTTAATGTCCTGAAACAGGTTCCGGGAATATGAGAAACCGTTGTAAAAACTGTTTAAAAGCTTGTTATAAGTCTAAAGCAACTTTGAATGAACACTATATGCATTGGCATAATATATATATAATTGATTTCACTAAGGGTGTTTTATTCTTCAAATTTTACTAGTTTTTAATTTCTATTATCCAGCAGTACACAGTAGAGCTCAGTAGACCTTTAGATCAATTGTGCAAAAGATTTCGGCTCGAGTTGTCAACAGAGATGAAGTAATTGCCAAAATAAGCTTAAAAAAATCGGCTCTGATGAGCTTTTGCAGACAGCTTTTCATTTCGGCACGAGGGATATAGAAACTAAGAAAAGTAAACAACAGGTCCGCACAAAATTGCAAATTCGCAGTAAATTTCGCTTTTTCTGTCTGTTATAAAGTCCGTAGTATTCATGAAATGAAATGATCTTAATAATTGGTATTTTATTATCTTATATCACTTCATTATCGTACAAATGAGCATTATGCGCCTACCACGTTGTTTGCCTTGGCAAGCTTACATATGCGGTTCTTGCAACATGCATCCCGCTGGCAAAAGTGGCGGAAATGACGCTATTTGGATCCCAGTGGTCGATCTCTCACTCTGTTCCACAGAATGATGCAGTGGTCACTATCCAGAATTAGTAATTTATCAGTAACACTACCTTCTGGATTCAGTGCCAATAGGCTCTAGTTTTAAGTTACACTATTGTAAGTGCCTCTGAGTTTGTCAAATTGTTGTGCACTAAGGAAACTGTTATACCTACCTAGAACTGAGTTTTGTACATGTTGTACCTGCTGCTAAAGCTTCCTTAGTATGATATATGTATGAAATATGTAGAGTAAATATTCTTTGTGGAAATGTAGGTGTGTCACAGTGTGTGATTTACTTTACAGCTACAAGGATCAAATGAGCCATGCTTCGGTACACATCGTAAACTTTTTGGAAGCTAAGGAGAAGGAAGTGGCTGGCACCACCTACAAGGCTCTTAAGGAAGTGGTTGTGAAGATCAACGAAAGCGGATACTTCGACAAGAGTGGTGAAACGGAGGTTGCTAAGGAGGAGGAGGAAGAGATCGAGCCGGCAGCTGTAGGGGAACCTGCTGAGGAAACTGGAAAACTTGAGACCGAAGGAGAGACTTACCGACCAATCGAAGTAGTTCCTGCCCCTGTTGAACAGCCTGAAGTAAGTGTGCGCAGAATTGTGTTTAATCAGTTTGAATAATCTACACAGACAGACATCAGTTCCCCCAATTATGATCGGATCTATTTGTATTGTTCATTCAGCCTCATTGCAGTATTTTGTCAGCTAGTAAGTCAAATGACTGGTGTTTAGTAGCAGTTGGGTCATGTGGAAATTACTGGGTCATGCTGTGTGAAACTGGACTTTTCATTGTAATGGAAGTAACCACGGTTCTCACTCCTGCCGGGAAAAATGGGAATTTTGTGGTCAACTAGTCATCATTTCCCGATTAGGAAAAGCCTTGAAATTTCAGGAATATGTAATATTCCTTGAGGTTACCCGTAAAACGTGCTGGTGGTTTTGACTTGTGTCGCCCTCTTCAGGTTTATGTTGAAACATGTATGAGCGTTCTTGAAATCTTAGCGCGGTTTCTTGAATTACAAGGTAAAACACAAGCCATATGCTATGATTCCAATTCTTCTAGCCGCTTTTACACCTTGAGAACTGGGTGTTGCAGCTTGCAAAACCCTGGAAAAAACCATTTAAATTTGAAGTAGAGAAAGGGATTGGAACCCTGTTGTAACTTAAACGTGACACTGTTGTGTTTGATAGGCTCTGATCTGTATCATTGCAGATTCACAACAATCTACTTAACCACGAGCCAGTGTCAGTGATTGAGGAGAATGTTGTAAACGATCCCCACGGTAACCCTCATTTGGGTGGCCAGCCGGTGGCTCCCAACAATTACACACCAGAGGAGGAGTCCTTCTTCACAACCGAAGCTTTTCCTCAGCCCAGGCCATTCCAGGTATGGCATTATATGTGCTTAACCAGGTCGACTGCGCGTCCTTAAGAAGTCCTAAATAGGCTCTCGTATTTCAGGCCTCATAAATCAAAGAAGAAATTCTGTATTTCTGGCCTCAAAAATCAAAGAAGAAATTCTACGGAGAGGTCTTGCATAGTCATAAAATCTGTATTCAAGATATGCTTTCGAAAATAGAAACGAATGTCATCCTCCTTGATGATAAGTTGATAACATACACGTGCAGGAGTTGAAGCCTTAGATTTAGTGCAGACATCAGTTATTTACAATAGCCTGGTTTATATGGATCATATTGTTGATTCTGCAGTTTTGAACAAAGCTATTTTTTGCAAGGAACTTAGCATTTGATTTAATGATCTTTAGGTTAGCTGATAACTTTGTCAAGTTTTGAAAAATTTTGGTCATAAAAAAGGTCTTAGATTTGATGTTAAGGAAGCTGCAGCTGCCCTGTGAACATGAATGATGTAGTTGCCTGTCTGGAGTGTGGAATTATTCAGTTTAGTAATGATGGTGAAATTCCTCAAGTGAAAGAGAGGTCAAGTTTATTTGATGTCTTTCTGAATTCGTTATTGATTTGCATTCAACTTACAGTCACTGAGAAGCGATTTAAAGTGCTTTCAGTATTGTAAGAAATTCAATTTTAAAATGGTGTCATTTATTTTTTGCAGGAAATAGTTTCCTCTGTCCAGGGAACATTCAATTTTCTTCAAGAGTCTCAAATAATGAACGAAGTGGCGGCAAGTGATCCAGCCGTCATCGCAGCCACCAGCACAAGTCTTGCACACACCGAGTCTCAACTAGTCCAACAGGTATCGTACAAAAGCAACAACTTGCTCAGTAATGACGCTGGCTTGTCATTGGCGCCCTCACAGTCCTCTGCTGTCCCGTCAGGATTGCCGACTGATTCCATGGGAGGTGCCGCGGACCACAGTGGCGCCGCCACAGTACCAGGTGGCCTAGTATCGCAGCAACCCCTTGACACTTTTGGATCATCTGGACAGGAGTACTTCATGGCCTCTCAGCAGCAACCCAACACAGCTTCTGGTCTCAGTTTCATGTCCGAACAGATAGGCGGCTTGGAACAAGGACTCGGAGCTGCATCAGAAGTTCCACCAGCAATCCCAATGCCCAATCAAACGCCGATGAACATGGGAGGTGCTGCCCAAGAACAAATGTCAGAAGTAAGAAACTAACAAAAACCAGCAGACCCACTTGTGTCTTACTCTCATATAACCATTTTTCATCTGTTTGGCCAGAACGAAATCTAATATTTGTGGCTTCAATTGCTGAACATTGTTGCTGCTTATCATGGTCCATTTAAATTTAATTCTCTACCATCCCTCAATACATTGTAATAAAACAGTTATATGAGAGTTTGCATGCAATGTAATCATATTTCGGGTCTTTAATATAGCTGAATTTGTTCAGAAGCAAAGACATGCTCATGGATAATGAAGTCCAATCGGTTCATTTTATGCAAGTTTGACTGTACATCAGGGATTGAAATTTGACGTGCGTGGCGGCTCGCGCTTATATGTAGTGCAAACGTAAACGCAATTTTATAATTTCAACTACTTGGACGCGCATAAATTGGCGTCAGGGTGAGTTAAGAAATTTTTTAGAGAATAGCACTCCGACTTTTCTAAGTTATTACACACCTACCTTATCCTGTGATGATGCTAGAATTTGGTTGTTGCAATTTAACTCTTGTTTCCTTCAAAGCATTAGGCTCTATGGTTTTCAATAGCAATCTTATCAGAGTGGTTAAGTTAGCTTTTTTTCGTTCTGGTTGTACTCACTGAAAGTCAATAGTGGATTTTCACGGAAGGTTCTCTTTCCACCAGGTGGCTATGACAGAATACTGCAATTCTATTGGCTGAAAAAGTTCCCATCCTTGCAGCAGTGTTTTTAGTGCATTCAATGTATATTTGACATCTTATTTTTCAATAGATTTCTGTTATTTCCCTGAGAATATTATATTTATGGAATCAGTTATGATCTACTATGTCTGAAAAGCAAAAGGAGTAATAAGAGGAGAGGAAAGACTTTGTCTTGCTGAATTCAGGGCTACTCAGTGAAAGACTCTATTGCAATTATTGTAGGAGAATGACACTCGGATGCAATCTATGCTAGATAGGCAGCACAAAAGACCTTTATCAGTTTATCAGATTATTGTGATGCACATCAAAGACCTAACATTAACTGAATTAATGCAAAGTAACTTCGGGCATATTATTAATTAGAAAAACTTGCTCAAATATTAGTAATTCAGAGATTTTGATTGTATGGATATATACAGTTTTTTTTAGAAGTTGAATGCTTCTATTTTATATGGTTTTAATTTCAAGTATTTTAATTATTAATTCTCATTGTTACCACAAACTATCTATATGTACAAATGAGTTTTGTGAGCTGCTGTTCTGTGAGCATCAGCTCATGCAAATTTGCATATGGTAATTTGCGTGAGCGACTAATCACTCGCGTGTCCCATTTCAAATTGCGATCCCTGGTACATTCTGATGCATATTGCTATGCGTGAAACTTGAGTGGATGTTGTTTCAAATAACATGTTGTGGCGTAAAAACATCCCAAGTTCCCAAGTTAGACCTTGGATTGCATGTTTCCTGTCGGTTTATTCTAGTGTTTGTCCACTTTGTGTCCAAAAAAAATCCTGGTGTAGGTCATTAACATTTCTTTGTTCATTTTAACTTAGTTGAGAATATATTGCATGGTTTGTATTGGTGTTCTACAGTTTTGTTCCTTAGTTTTCGCACTGGTGAATTTGGGTTGATGGTTGATTTTGACTGATTTTGAAAGACTGTGTCTTCACCTGAAGTTAATTTCTCACCCTCTCACTTTTCCGTTCTAACTCTCCTTCGGTTTTTTTTGGTTTGAAAGTGCTGCATGGTTTGATTTTGAGTTATATAAATTGCAGGATAAGAAACCACTTTTCCAGATGAACCCCAATGCCAAGATGTTCCGGTCGATGTACTCTGGTCAAGGACAGTCAGGCGCGGGGTCTAACGGCGGTTACTCACAATCAGGTGCGGTCGGTGAAGATAACTTTTCCCAAGGACACGACTACCAAGGTAGGTACTCCAGTGTATTGGGAGATTGATTTTCAATGTCGATGTCTCAATACTACTGGTCTGAGTTTAAACAGTTTATATGACCAGCTGCCAGAAGCAGACGTAATGATGAAAATCATGAGATGATGAGGCTTGGAGTCCACACCATGTTGCACCTTAACCCCATGGATGGGATCTTATACCCATGGATGGGATCTTTTACTGCCTCAGCATGACATGATGATCCAAAACAATGGTTGGACCATCCGTCTGTGTTAAAGGGGAGAAAAACTGCCACCGAAGCAGATAAAGCACAATTAGATGACGTCATTTATAGGCAACAAATATGACATCACTGAATAGAGGGCGTCGTCAAATAATGTTATATCTGCTTTGGTACTGCTGCTTCCCATTCCGAGATGCCCAATATTTCAAACATCTTGATGTGATGTGAAGTGCGGTGAGTCGAGGTTACATTGCGTTGAAAACTTAGTGATGTTTTCTTGTCATGATTTCTTACCACAGGCTTCGGAAGCAACGGTTACGGTCAGAGATCGGGTGGACGTGGCAGAGGAGGACCTCGTGGAGGTCGCGGTGGAATGTCAAACGGCTACTCTCGAGGCGGACGTAATGGTAACCCCAATGGCGGTTATGGAGGCGGACGACGTGATGGTGGCTACAGTAATGGCAACAGCCGGGGAGGTGGAAACAGAGGTATGTGTGAAAGATTTCTATTATTGATATACTGAAAAAAATGCGGTTTATGAAGTAGATGTGTGTTGACTCTCCAATGTCATTGAATGCCTCAGTCAGGGTGGCTTTTAGTGTAGATAATTCATCGCACGGAAGTAGTTAGTTTACATGCTTAGTTCGTACAGGGTTCCCACACCTACTGTCAATCTGGGAAAACCAGATATTATATGTGTGAAATAGCCTGGAATTTTCAGGGAAATTACTGGTGGTAATGGACATGTGTAGTGGCTTTGGCTGTCTCCTGGATGAAATTAAAACATTAATTTTTTTTTATATACGAGCCTCTCAATTTATGTCACTCAAGATTCAAGAAACTGGGTATGGCAACTTGTAAAACCTTGAATGTAAACTTCGGAAAGGAGTGGGAATGTTGTTGAAATATGGTAAGAGTTTTCCTGGGAAGTTTTTATTTACCTTAACTAGTGTTTTTTACCTACATTAAAATGCCTGCATCAACTTCTGATATTGTAAAAAAGATCATTATTGGACCTCTTACATCAGTTTACGAAGGTGGAGTGAAGTGTTTGACCAGTTTTCTTCGACTGATGTTGTAGGTTACACACAAGCATACTCAAATTACAGGGGTGGTGAGTTTGCACTCTCTATACAAGATGTGTCACGCTGTTATGGTGCACCAACTCTGCACTGACGCACTTGTTTCATTCGCTGTCTTGACAGTATGTTGCACGAACAATCTCGCAAAATGTGTCAAACTTGTTTGTTTGGTTCTATCTGTCATGGTATCATAATTTAATGACGAACTTTAAAGTAAGAAATTATGCTCGTACTTCTGCAAAAAAAGTCGCACAGTATATGACCTCAGCGTTACTCGTCGTCCTGTGCACCCAGCCTTTTCTATTGTCTCTGCCTTGCTATTCAGTTCATTGTTGCACATTCGTTCAAGGAATGATGTCAAAATATTTTCAGAAAACTTTTAAAATCATTTGTATAACTTGGTTTGTCTTAAGTCTCAAACATGCCTGATATCTTGATGATGTGATTGTATATAGCATTAGCATGTTTTTAAGACTGTCAAGAAATTTATAACATAAATTCGTAAATCTTGATAGGCCAATTTTGTAATTATCAGACATGTGGTGCTAACGGCTAACTCTCCAAAAGATCTGTATTTACATAATTGTTGTCTTACAATTTTAGGTTCATAATTATTCTTTCAGGCAGCCGAGGTGGACCTCCACGTGGCGGACAAATGAGAGGACGAGGAATGTCGGGTGGATTTGGAAGCGGTCCCCGTGGTAACGCTTCTTCCCAGGCTTCTTCCCAGGCATCCGCCTAAACCAAGCAAAACGCTGAAGAAAAATCTCCGTGAGGTCTCATCCAGACAAACTACATGATCTCTTGAAGAACTTACATTATTTGCCAATTAAAACAATGGCATATAGAAGCTATGTTGTCTGAGTGATGACTCGCGGAGTTAAAAAAAACCCTGTTTTATGATCTGAAAATTTGAAAAGACCAGCAAACGCCCCCGTGACCCTGGTGATGTAAGTTACGAAGCTGTCTTGAGGCCCAATGAGGCAATTTCAACGGACAACAACCTGGTAACAACCCTTTTTCCCAGACTGTCGCACCCAACAGTCTGGGAACAACTCAAAAAAAAAAAAAAAAATGTAACATACTACAACATGCCAGGGTCATTCAATTTAATAATATTCAATTGTATTTTTAGGTCTCAGTGCTTAAATTATGCGTGGTAGCTATTTGAAATTAAGGAAAGTCATGTGTTTTTGCTGTGTGTTTTAAACTGCTATCCACAAAATGTTGTCACGTTTATGCTGACAATGTTAAACACACATTGACAACACATGGCAATAAATTGAATATTTTTAAGTACCCTATCTTCCAAATGTGAACGTGGACTTCAAAATTTCTAACCCATTCTTCGAAAAGCTTCCCCACCTTTTTTTTAAGCATGTTTGCTGAGTGTAACATAAAATTGAAAAAAGACAAAAAAATTGCAAAATGACATAAAAAAAATAATAGGTGTGCATGATAGGAAGTGCAGAAAAAAAAGACTAGCCCATTGGTGTTCTTAATGTCTACACAGAGGACATGAGGCTAATATATGTACAAGAACTGCTTGCATTTGATTTTTACGTGATTTGTGTTAAACCAAGTTCATATTTTTAAGTCAACTATATTTTAAGGACTGTACTGTATTCTTTCCATATATATTGTATGGAGTAAGTCAATGGTAAGGTAATATATAGTAACCAGAATGTTGAGAGAGGTTTAACATATGAATCAATGACCTGGAACAAACAGTATATTTCCGTCGCTGTAAGGCACCAAAATAAAGTATTGTCTTCATTGATTTATGGTCCTTTTTTGTTCTATGACTTGAGTTTATGAAGGGAACTGGTCAACTGCCACGGCACTAGTCGTCTGAAACCGAGCAGGCAGCTCCTAGTGGACTAGTGGTCAAGGCGCTTGTTAGTTCTGCAGAAGGTCCCGTGTTTGATTCCTGGTATGAATGCATTTATGGATTGTCATAAATGAAGGCAATGTTTAGAGAAGAAATTGCTTAGCCGTATAGCATGTGAATTTCATCAAAATGTAATCCTTAAATGGTAATTGGTTGTGTGATGAGCATGGCCAACATCTATGACATGATTTTTTTTGTGGCCTGTTATTCTTTGTTTACTTCCACCCATTCACTGCAGATGCCATGAGTAAATTGTAAGGCCTGTTACTGAAATTGTATTGCAAATGAGTAGAAGGCACTCTGAGACTGACCAAGTGCACAAACCTCTGCCAACGCTCGCATTAGCTAGCCCAATGTTGGGTGTGCGGTGTTCTGTTGGCACTGGTGGTTCCCTCAATGGTCAATTGATGACCCGCTAGGGTTCCCATGTGTTATTAAGTCTTTATTCTAAGGCCTGTATAAACTATAGTCTTTAACTTTTCCACTAAGCCTTACATAGTCTTTGATTTTGGTCTGTTGGCCAAAGTACCATCTACCCTCTTGTAGACTTGCCAGCTGTATTATGAACTTCCTTTAAATACACACGAACTGCTATTATTTTATTGTTGAATTGCCAATATCTTGATTTTATTTTTTTACCAAATTAAAAATATTGGTGTGAATTACTTCATTGGTAGTCTTATTTTTCATGTGCACATGGTATTGTATGTCTTATAAAGGACTTCTTATGAAGGTAAACCTGCAGGAACCCTGTATAGGGTAATCTCGGCCCAATGTTGGCCAGGAGTCAAGGTGGTCCAATAGAGTAATGGTGACTCATTGGTTGACCTATATAATTGGCCCACTATATAAGTTCAGCCATATGTAGGCTCAGACTGGTTGGGCCAATGTCAGGTTGACCTGCTATAGCACCAATGTTAGCTCGGTCTTTAGTTGCAATAGTTGTTCAGTCCAATCCAAAAAAAAAGGGTTGGGCAGTTTATAGAATTATTTCAAGTTGGTGCAATTTCATGGAGTACATGTCCGTTCAGCAGTGAGTGGGATCTTGAATAAAAGAAACTCGGAATGGCACTACTTCGTGTGTAGACGACATGTAGAAGCATTTCCCTTCCTGATTTCAGGACTGTCGTCGCCGTTCAGACCTGCCAGTACCTTTAACTGAATAAACTGGATTGATCTAAATCTTCCAAAATGTAATCACCATGGGCGTTAGGTGTTATCTATTTGACAAACTGTTAAAAAACAAATGGATGCATCAATACATTATAAACAAGACTGAAAACAACCTCCTTGATGTGGAAATGAGATAAAAAATCTTCCTGGCCAGCATTTTAAAAATATGGTGTTCCACTTACATTTCGTTTCATAAAATACGGTTGAGACTAGCTGTCTATAGCGACCTGTACGTGGCTGTGGTCTAAACATGCTGAAGCAAGCTGCTTCTGTCCACTTCTATGGCTAATAATCGGCTTACATCTATCACCAGATAAATATAAGCTGTGGTAAATGTAAGAAATTATTTAATACATCATAAATATGTACTTTGAGAGATGGGGTTTTGAGTAGCCAGCTATGACAGCTTTGTCTAGTTTCAATTTGACGGGCCATTTTCAATGAAACTAACAGTACGTAGCCCCAGCCCAATTTTGTCTCCATCTGTAGATGATATTTTATATATGTTACAAATCTACATCGGGGTACCCACGGTCATGGAAAATCCTGGAAAAATTGGTTGTCCTGGAAAGTCAGGGAAAAGTCCTTGAATTATAGACATTTTAAATAGGTCATGTAAAAGTCAGAGAAATTTAGAAAGACAAATCAAGCATTGTCTGCAATAAAAAAAAAGGGTGGTGAGGACATCTGTAAAGGGTGTGTGGAGGCCGTTATAATTTGCAATCTTTGACTTTGTTGTGCAGATTTTATCGAAAGAAAGTCAGGTAAATTCTGTGAATGGTCATGGAAAAGACATGGAATTTAATTTCATGATTTCTGTGGGAACCCTGCTACATGCATCATCAGCATGCCTACCATCGAAAGGCAACTTAAACAGCCTGGTTTGCGCAGATGGGAATGCCACTGCTAATTCTGTCGCTGTTAATTTTGCAAACAAAATCCTGATCCAGATCGTTTTCTCTGCGGAACTCCGATAGTTCCTTCCACCCTTGGAACTAATTTAAGAGGAAAATGCTGTCCATCCAATATGCTATTAAGCTCAAAGGAAATCCGTCCAACCCTTCCTTTGACTTTGTCTTGAATTCCACCAAAGAACCACTACCATCATATGACCCATCAACTTGCTACTGATGAAAAAGAAGATCTCAGTCAATCCAGCTGTTCTGAAACAGTGGCAGCCTGAATAACAGGTGGAGCCCCTGTAGAAGTTGTCCTTGATATGGAACCCAAAACACTTGCAAGGGAGTTGTACTGCCTAGAGAGTATTTTATGCCCTGATGAACAGCTTCAAGATTGGCTCTCTGAGTGAGGAGTGCTGCAATTTCGCTGTCCATCAGTGAGGACAGATTGTTCCCAGCTCCTTGTTCAAACTTTATAAGTCACCAACCTGACGTTTGCCCGTACATCCCAATTAAACCCCAGATGCTGATTTCACTGTCAGCAGCCGTATGAGCCATGCGTGTTCAAGATCTGAGAGCTGTGCCCAATGCGGTTCAACATTCTCATATCAGGGAGCACACATGTGGACAACCACTTTAATTGTTGCATTAATTGCCTTAGAATGTTGTTTTCTGAGGTGGATACTTGAGAAAGAAGTTCTGCAGATTAGCAGAACATTCTCTGGGCCTAGTAACCTACAGTTAGTTTAATTCAGCATGGCATAGGTCTTTCTTCTCGTGTTATTCATTTTGCTTTTCAGACATAGAAGATCATAACTAAACTATTCAATAAATATAACTTTCTTGGGGAAATGAGAAAAATCAACTGAATGATAAGATGTCAAATACACATTAAAATGCACTAAAAATGCTGCTGCTAGCCAATCACAGACAAGAGCGGGAACTTTTTCAGCCAATAGAATTGCAGTATTCTGTCATAGCCACCTGGTGGAAATATCAAGAATCTTCTGTGAAAATCCACTATTGAAACTAGACAAAGCTGTCATAGCTGGCTATTCAAAACCGGGTCTAAAATTACATATTTATGATATATTTATGATATATTAATTTCTTACATTTACCACAGCTTATATTTATCGGGTGATAGATGTAAGCTGATTATTAGCTATAGAAGTGGACAGAAACAGCTGGCTTTAACATTTTTAGACCACAACCAGGTGCAGGTCACTACTGACAGCTAGAGTCGACCGTATTTAATGAAGCTAACTGTATGGCACAGTTGCATCATTACCATCTCTTCCCGTGTCATCTTCAAGAGTCCAACTGGACTCGCAATTCAAGTGTTCGAAGGTAAACCTCAGAGGTCAAAGTGCATATGTTGTTACTCTCCTTGTTTATTGGGTCCACCCACACATGATTGAGTATCTGGCTGCTTCTGCTGCTGAGGTGGACCCCATGCAGTGATCCTCCCCTCAGAAACATTGAAATTGAATCAGATTATAATGTACTTCTGCTGGTGAACCTGAATCACCTCAGGTCACCTCAGGTCTATCACAGCTGTGAAGATCTAGAACTGAGTAAAGCAAATTCATGCTCTGATGATGATGACCTTGGTGTAAATCAGTATCTAACCAGGATTCCACTGGTGATTATTCATCAGTTTGTGTTGATGTGGTTGAACATAACCTGGATAATACCCTTAAGTTGCTTGCTGATCTTTACTAGACTAGTGCATACCAAACGTCAGCCAGATCTAAAATGCTATATGGCACCTGGCCCAAAATATTGTTTACTAAGGCAACATGTGAGGGATTATTGAACCTTGCATGTTTAGTAAGGAGCAGAATCTTGCACCATTGACACTCGTCCTACATGACATGCTTTCTATTGACTTAAAGCTTGCCAAGCAACGGAGAAGTGGCTGCAGCTGCAAGGTTGGCTGCAGCTGTGAGGCGATGTAATAGCAGCAAAAAATTGCCTGCAGCTATGCGATCTGCAAGCTACGAAAGATGGCTGGGGAGCTGAAGAAGTTAGCTCCAGCTGCAAAAATATGTTGCAGATGCAAAATTGGCTGCAGCTGTAATCTGCTGCAGCTGCAAATTTTTGCAATATTTGCTGCTGCCCTAGACTATGCAGCTGCACAGCAGGAAATATATAAGAACAAATGTGATAATGGTTATTAAAAAGTACTGATTTTTTAATGAGGAGAGATCTAGCACACTTTGCTTGAAGACGCACATGCAAGACAGATTGAAACTAATCAATCAGCTTATTTTAAAATAAAAATTAGTTATTAAGTTTTTCTCTAAAGATAGTCACAAACAGTCCTCGAGCCAAAAGTGCAAATTTGATGAATTTATTACTGCAATCATGAGCAATTCCAAGGTAGCCAACATCGCCAAAAAGGATATCTGGAATGTGAGGCAGGAAAAGGCATATTCAGTTGAGGGGTCATCTCAGGGATGTTCAGTATGACCAATAAAAGTAATTGGTAGGCCATTTAGTAATGATTCATTGATTCTCGTTTTCTTTTTTTTCTTCTTTTTTGATGTCAAATTGAGTTGGGTGTCACAAATTTCCCAGATTTTTCAACATGGTCGAATCGAATCCCAGGAAAGTTAGAAAAAAAGGGCATGTAAGTAATAATTTCATCACCAAGACCAAAGCCCCAAAAGGGGTTGTACTTCCTAGACTGTACTGGGGGTCCACCATAAAAGAAATGCTATATCATATTTTACTCAAGTCATCAGATGGCTGAGATTGCAAGTAAGACAACATACGGTGAAACATCTTAATCTCTACCAACAGTTGCAAAAACCAAAAATTTCTTTACTGCCATTTCATTATCAACGTACACCGAGTTTTCTTAGCTAACTTGTGGCCTTTCAGTGCCTAGCATATTAGTGGTTACACAGTGAGTTTGGCAAGCACTGAAAATAACTAAAGTGCTTACGTGATGTATATCATTGCTTTGTTTTGTGAAACAACTGTCCCAAATCTATTGAATTTGCTCAACCCAGCCGAGAATTTTGACCAAAAGAGGGATTATCCTTAAATGTTGATTACTGTGTTTTATAAACAGTCAAGGTTGGCTGATTATACACTATGATGGTATTCGACTGGGCTTTTTAGTGGAGCACTTACGTTTGGTAAAGCACGAAGTGTATTCGACTGGAGGTTAACAAAAAAACGTAAATTTTCGTGAAGCACAAATGTTCACGAAGAAAAAAGTGCAAAACTGTAATGGAGAGCGTCACCGATTCGCGTCTTCAGAGTCATTTTACAAAAAAAAAAAGATCAGCGTGGATACAATTCACAACGTAAGCGAACTACAAATACATTTTTGTACATAAGGAACTTGGAATTTTGAAAATCGAACGAAAATTGAAGGAGCTGTTTAATAAAATGTATCACAAAGCGAGGACGCTAATGACGTTCATATGTGACTCGTTTGCATGTCATTGGCCATAAAAATGCAATGTAAACAAACCGACAATTTTTGATAGCAAGAAAAATTAAATGCCAGGTGAATTTTATTTATTTGATTGAACCCAGCAACTCCCGCATGGAGTAGATAAGATTGAAAGGTTTATGTTCATGATTGAGTCTTGTTTGTTTTTTTTTGGTCAGTGTGTCAAGGGGCAAATTCCAGGAATTTTTATTTGACTGGGAAATCTACATGGAGCACGGAACTGCCACTGCGCAAGTGGGCGTGGCCTAAATGTACTTCACGGAAAACTGCCAGTCGAATACTACCTGTGTGTATGTGGTTAGTGAAATGGCATTTTAGAAAGGGGGCCGGGTGCCAAAAGTTGCTCAATCCTGCAGCACATGCTATGCAGACTGGAAGTATTAGTACATTGTCACGCTGTACAAACAACACCTCAAGGGTATAGAAACACAGAATTAGTCTGGTTTTCCTCATAATAAGTCAGGATAGCTATATATGAAACATATATTAACAAAAACGGAGTTGCATCAAATGACCTGCTACATTGGAAATACCTATACATTGTTAAAGTTATGGCAAGCACTGTTTAATTGCCTTAAATTACGTCACAGTTGAACAGTGGTCCACGGTCGTTTTTGGCATTTTGACATCAACAGGCCAGTGCAGCTGTGCTGTTATTTTAGACAATTTAAGATTTCACAGACGGACACAGTGCAGGGATCGATGTTGCTTTAGTAGTTTACTGTTTGATACAACTTAATACCAATCGAAAAATATCCCAGCAGTTGTATATAATTACCAATTTATTTGTGTGTTTAGATACTACTTAAATGCCTATGGTGTATCAATCAAATCATGTAAACTTATACTAAATTACTTAAGGAATAGAAAGCAAGCTGTAAAATTAGGTAACATTAAAAGTGAATGGCTCAACCTTAATACAGGTGTGCCCCAGGGATCTCTCATGGGTCCTATCATGTTTAATATTTTTATTACTGACTTCTTGTATGATCTGCGAAGCACATGCCATGTATATAATTATGCTGATTACAGCACACTTTCGCCCTCAAAGGTCTTGGGCCTCCACGCGGCGAGGGTGGAAACACTTGGGGTGAAGTCCTCCATCCCCAGTGGCTAAAACAGGGCAGTGCGCATTGCACAAGCTGCTCCAGCTTTACAGGAGGGTGTGTCCCCTACCATACAGGGGAAACAAAAAATGGATATGTCTTCAGAGAATAATCCAAACCGGCTCACACGTCGCCCGGGTGAACAAGGTGCGCGTTCCTCAGCGGTAAACCAGGCTGAGTTCGAAAAATTGGCTACTGGTTCCCGACATAGTAAACGTTCACGCACATCATCAGATGATGCAAATCAAAGTTCCAATTATGAATATGTATCTTCGACATGGCCTAAATTTATTGTGATTACTGGCTGTGATGATGGGTTTTCCCGATTCTCAGCCATTACTATTTGCAGAACTATAAAAGAAACCGTTGGTTTCGTGGAAAATACTAGAAGGCTAAAAAATTCATTCTGCTGGTGCAGGTTGCCCACAGGGACCAGTCATTGAAATTGCTGGAGTTGAAGGCCTTTGCGGGTGCCCCTGTTAAGGTGGAGCCCCATCGGTTCTTCAGCTCCTGCAAAGGAGTTATAACATCGCATGAGAGCAGTCTCTGCTCTCATGACGAACTGAGGGACTGGCTGAATGAATACAATGTCATCCACATTCAACGCCAGTCCCCCAGATATTCACGACAGCTACTCACTCTGACCTTTGATGGCACAGTTTTGCCTGACAAAGTCAGCATTGGGTTCGAGTGGTGTGGGGTACATCCCGAACCAAAAACGATGTTATAACTGCCAAAGATTTGGCCATTTCAGCGGCTCCTGCCGTACCAAAGCAACCTGCGCCAATTGTGGATCAGGGGAACACACTCATTCCCGTGACTCACCATGTGAGAGGCCTTATTGTTTTAATTGTGGAGGTGATGGGCTAGCCTATCATCGTGGCTGTCTGAAGTGGCTAGAGAAAGATATCTTGAAACTTAAAACAACTAAGGATATCTCCTTTCCTCAAGCGCGCCGCATAGCCGTACAGGCTGCTGGTGCAAGCTATGCCTCAGTCCTTTCTAAGACGGCTGGACCTAGATCTCCCTCACCCAGATCATCGCCCCGGCGAAGGGTCGACTTAGATCCTAATTTTAAATACTCGAAGGCAGGCCAAAGCTCTCAGAAAGGTAATTCAGAATCTCAGTCTTCAGTCAGGCGATCACCTGGCAAGATTGCAGCAGCATGCTACAGACGTCGGAAAAGGACATATCGTAGCAACATTAGTTCCCACTTTTCAACATAGTATACCTTCTCAGGGTGCACCTTCCGGCGATGAGTCGGAAGAGATGCATCAACCAATGGAACAGGAGGCAAGAACTAACGCCCTCCCCAAGGCCTGAACGGGAGGGGGCAAGTGATAAAATATCAATTGTTCCCAAAAGACCCCCCTTAACAGAAAAGTACTTGACAAATCTAGTGCACTGGGTATCATAAAACCGTCATCTCGGCATGGTGGGACCCCAAAAAGTGCATTATCACCAAAAGAGGCAACGAATTTGAAAAAGTAAGTATTCATACAAAATCTTACAATGCACTATAGACTTCACTATGATATTATTAAATTTGTTTAATTAACTCATGGACAGTATCATTCAGTGGAACTGTCGTGGTTTCAGAGCCAACTTTGATGAAATAGGTTGCATAGTCCTAGACTTAAACCCTAGTGTTTTCTGCCTACAGGAAACATTTCTGAAACCCCCGAATAGTTTAAAACAGAAATTATCATATGTATAATACATATGGCAATGTTGCCCAGGAGAGAGCCACTGGTGGCTCATCAATTTTAGTTAAAAATGGAATCATTCGTACCCATATTGCTCTTAACACAAACCTTCAGGCTACAGCAGAACCTGAATAAAACATTCACTATATGTTCCTTATATATTCCTCCACCCTTTAACCTTACAGCCAGTGATTTGCATAATCTTCCTGAACCGCGTCTTATTCTAGGAGATTTTAACAGCCATAACCAATTATGGGGAAGCACGTCCCTTAACAACAAAGGAAAAACCATTGAAGATTTTCTTAATGACCACACCCTTTGCTTGTTCAATAATGGTTCACCCACATATCTTCACCCAGGTCATGGAACATTTTCATCAATAGACCTTAGTATATGGGGGCGGGGGCCTAGCTCAGAGGTAGCGCTCTGGGCTTCCAACCGCTGGGTCCCGGGTTCGATTCCCAGTCGAGCCTCCGTTGGATGGCTGTTTCCTCCTTCGTCTCATTGCCATGGTCTCTGCCTGTCCTAATTAGCCCAACTGGTGCAGAAATACAGGACGTTAAGCCCTAATCACACACACACACCTTAGTATATGTGATCCAGCGTTATTTCTGGAATTTGAATGGAGCGTATTAGAGGACACTCACGGCAGTGATCACTTTCCCATTGTCCTACAAAACGTAGAAGGTACTAGAGAAGTGGGTCAACCCCGATGGAAGTTGCATAAAGCAGATTGGACCTCCTTCCAAAAGCACTGCTTAGAAACAATTACTATGTCACATTATAGGAATTGTAATACTCTCGTTGAAGTTTTTACTGATGATATTACTGATATAGCCAATAAAGCAATACCAATGACAAAATAATTCTAAACATAGTGCAAGACCCTGGTTTGATAACGAAGTAAAAGAGGCTATTAAAAACCGTAAGAGAGTCCTCAGAATTTTAAAATCACAGCTGATCATTAGCAATCTGAATAATTTTAAGTGCCTGAAAGCCAAAGCACGTCGAATTGTCAGACAAAAAAAATGTAGTTGCTGGAGAGACTATGTCTCCAGACTCACTGAAAGAACTAGCAATAAAGTCTGGAAAATGATTAAGAAAATTGAAGGAAGAACCTAGTTTCACATGTAAGCATTCTAGAAATGAATGGAGAACATCTCTCCTCACTGGAACAAATATCAAACGGGTTAGGAGTACAGTTTGCGTACAACTCCTCGTCAGAGAACTATACAAGAGAATTCCAATGTTATAAGGCTCAAGCTGAGAGATTAACCCTAAGTATATAGTCTGATAACAGCGAAGATTATAACTCATACATCAACTTAGAAGAACTTCAGAAGGCCATCTCAAAAGCGTCTGACTCTGCAACAGGCCCTGATAATATACATTATCAAATCTTAAAACACCTACCTCAATCCTCTTTAAAAATATTATTCTATTTCTTCAATCAAATTTGGGAGAAGGGATGTCTTCCATCTCTCTGGAAACAAGCCACGGTCATCCCAATTCCTAAGCCAGGGAAGGATCATAGTGATCCTATGAATTATCGACCAATAGCCTTAACCAGTTGTCTATGTAAGACAATGGAACAAATTATTACTGATAGACTGGTTTGGTTCCTGGAGTCCAACCAGCTTCTTACAGAATTCCAATCTGGATTTCGCTATCACAGGATCATTTAGTCAGACTGGAAACTTATGTTAGAGATGCTTTCATAAACAGAGAACATGTAGTAGCCATATTCTCTGACCTAGAGAAAGCCTATGACACTATATGGAAATATGGAATAATGAAAGATCTCCACAACCTAGGGCTTCAAGGTCGCCTTCCAGTTTTCATCGGGTGTACTTCTTGACTCCAAATTGTCTTTCATTCTGCATATCAAAGCACTGAAAGCAAAGTGCCTGAAATCAATGAACCTCCTTAAAGTAGTGAGCAAATATAATTGGGGTGGGACACAACGGTCCTCCTTCGTCTCTATCGTGCAATCATTCTCAACTTGATTATGGTTCTGTGGTATATGGCTCTGCCAGACCATCTTATCTAAAATGCCTGAACTCTGTTCATCATCAAGGGTTGCGACTAAGCTTAAGAGCTTTTCGTACATCCCCAGTAGAGAGCTTATATGTACTGGCAGGGGAACCTCCGCTTTCCCTTCGTCGTATCAAGTTGTCTATGCAATACATACTAAAAGTAGCATCAACTCCCAACAAATCCAACATGTGATGTAATATTTCATCCAAAGTACATGCATCATTATGAATCTCGTTCAAAAGCCATTCGACCACTGGGATTAAGGATGAAACTCTATCTTGATGCTGCAAAAATAGATACTACAATCATTGCCGAGATAGAAGTCCCAACAATTCCACCATGGATTCTCCCAGTTCCCAAAGTTATACTGGATTTGGCAGAAGTTAAGAAATGTGAAACCAATCCTGTAGACTATCAAAACCAATTTTATACTATAAGATTTAAATACAAATTGTTTCAAGTTTTTATACACAGATTGCTCAAAATGGAAAGTCGAGTAGCCTGTGCAGTCACCTCGTATAAAACCATTATTACTGAATGTCGCCTTCCAGATAACTGCTCAGTATACACTGCAGAGTTAACAGCAATTTACCTAGCCTTAAAGATCATAGAAGAAGAATCAGAATCAAATCGTTATGTTATCTGTTCTGATTCCAAATCTACTCTCCAAGCAATCCAAAATAAACAACTTGATAACCCTGGGATTTTATATGTTCTTATTAAGTATTTCCATCTTCACGAATACAAAGATATTGTATTTTGTTGGATTCCTGGACATGCGGGCATTCAAGGGAATGAAAAAGCATACCTGGCAGCCAAAAGGGCTCTTACAAAAGAGATAACTGATTACACTATTCCAAGCCCTCGAAGGTCCTGGGCCTCCACGCGGCGAGGGTGGAAACACTTGGGGTGAAGTCCTCTATCCCCAGTGGCTAAAACAGAACAGTGCGCATTGCACAAGCTGCTCCAGCTATCCAACGCAGACAATTATTGATTTTTTACATTCTTCTGGTTTCTACTACCAACTATAGATAATCAATCTTACCCTAGAGAGCCTCTACATAGCCCACTCAGGTGCTGATGAGGCGTTAAACAATAACACTAACTAACTACACTATTCCATGCCAGAGTTGTCAGTGCCCCCTTACAATCAAACATATTTTATTAGAATGCATCCACTTACAATGCGTAAGAAGACCTTTGTTTCATGCTTATACCTTACAACATCTCTTTGCAAGATATCCAACTCAGAAAATTATTGAATTTTTTACATGCTTCTGGTTTCTACTATCAAATATAGATAATTAATTTTAACCTAGGGAGCCTCTACATAGCCCACTCAGGTGCTGATGAGGCGTTAAACAATAAAACACACACACACAACACACTGTCTTTCTCACACAGTAACCCAGCTATAATTAAAAGCAAATTAGAACAAGCCTCTCAACAAGCAATGAGATGGTTTAATGTAAACTTCATGAAAGCCAACCCATCTAAATTTCATCTGCCTTAGCAAAGAGAATGTATCTATTGCCTTTGAAATTGGTAATCATAATCAAGTCAGACACCACTGTTAAACTACTAGGGGTAAACTCTGATAACAAGTTAAACTTTCATAACCATGTATCACTTATGTGTAAAAAGCAGCTTGGAAGATAAATGCCCTACAGAGGCTATGTAAAAACCTTGACTATACAAGTAAACTCAGGATCTATGAGTCTTTGTTGCTTCAAACTTTGTTTATTGCTCAACTGTCTATAATTCTTTTACAATAGGGCTGGATAAAAAACTTGAAAAACTCAACGAAAGGGCAATAAGACTCATCTGCAATGACAACGATAACCCCTATGATAACTTATTGTTAAAGACAGGTAAAAGAATGTTATATGTTACACATATAATTAATCTAGCTCAATTTGTTTACAAAGTGCTTTACGATGTGGCACCTCCAGTGGAAAATACCTTCTTTACTGGACAAGTCACTCCGTATGATATGAGGGATAACTTCAAATTAATGAAACCACACGACTTTATGCAATTCAAAAATTTGTTAAGAAGTAGCAATGTTCTTAGAACATGTCAATGTGGCAACTGCATTTCATTTAAAAAAAAGAAAAGGTAAAATTTAATTTACGCAATGTTACCAAGTCATCTATTTATTTCTCATCTATTCATTTGTGAATATTTCACCTTGTTTTTTTTCACAATTTAAATGCTTCAAACTGGGTTACCCCCAAGGAGGGGATGTGGGGAACTCACCCATTCAAAATCAAGGGGTAGGGTTTATCTCACCCAGTAAAATTTTATGAAGGGGTAATTTTTCTGTTTACTTTATGTTATGCAGGTGCATTACAGTAAATGCATCATGAATTGATATAATAGTGTAGTTTTTCCAATTGATTTATGAAAAGTAAGTGCTCAACGAGAAAAGAAAAGAGGTGAAGTTCTACAGTGAAAAACTGTGGCATTCCAAATTACTATTTACACCTGGTGGCAGTGCCAAAAACTAAGAGAATTTTCAATGTCCATGGGCTCATTTTGCCCCGCCTTCCCCTATATGTCTTGAAGCATAACATAAATTGACTCCATACATTGTTGGCCTATGATCTATTTATTTTATTTTTTGGAAAAAAAAGTTAAATTTGTTTTTGCTTGGGGTGGAGGGGGAGGGGGTGCCCGGCACTCTGGACACCCCCCACCCCTGGATCCGCCAATGGTAAGTCAATTAGTTGAAAGATATGATAAAGACACAGTGATTGGTTGGTGTGGGGTTGACCAGAATTAATTGGGTTGGGGAGAGTTCCCCTTTAGCATTACTGCATCTCGCCATTAAATTCACTAGATCAAGAAATGATTTTTATTTTGCAATTAAAATAGCTAGTAGATTTTGCACTAGCCCAATGGTCATTTTATATTGTAAATTTACTATTAAAATGGTACACGAACTGCGACTTTAATTTGCAAAGGTACACGCATCCCCTTTATGAGTACAATACTTAAATTTAAAGTTGTTCACGGTTGACTGACATTCGAGTTTCTGAGCTTCACAATTCACTGTGCTGTCGTGAAAAACGTGACGTTATTTGTTCTAAAAATAGTACCTCTTGGCATATGCCTTGGCAAATATTTTTGCGCTCATTGATCCGCTAAACTGCTAAACACCGGGAAAGATATAGACCTACTCGTTCCAATATATCCATGACTTAGCACAGCAAGAAAAAAGCTGGGGAATTATTTCCTGGTCACATATACATCACTTCAGTGTTTCTAATGCCCCAGCCAGCAAAGGATATAGAGCTCTGGGGAGTTTTGATTTTCATCGCTCAGAGGTTGCATTTTCTCATATTTGTAACATTTTAAGGTAAGTTTTGTGTGTGGTTTATTATCATTGCATAATTATAGTATTTTGTAATGAAATATAATTTAGGATATCTTATCATGCATGGACTATTGATAAGATTTATTATTAATAATTCCATGCATTTCCTAATGCACATTACACATATATATTACTGAATTATAAAGATAGCAATTTCCCTGATATTTCTGTATCATATTATCGCCGAACAATATAAAAAAATATATCTTACATGCAATTACAATATTTGTCAATATGTGACAATGACTCATATTGTGACTCTTGGTTTTCCGTTGTGAAACATTAGCAGGAAATTTGTTTGACAAGGAAATTTATACTTCGCAATCATCGTAAGCATGCAGGACTTGATTTCATACATCTGGCTTTTAACTCATTTATTTATTATTATATATTTATTTGTCATAATATATTTATTTGTCATACTCGAAATATACTATACATTATAAATGAAATAATTGCTTATTGCTTTTGGTCTTCATATCTTTATGGAAGTTTGTTTTAGCCCATACCACATAGGCTTACTTTGCTATTTTGAAGGGTCATTTAAGTTTTATATTTAAGGGTCACGACCTCATTCTCAAATACCCTTAATATTAAGGGCCCGAATATTTAAGGCATTGTATACGTATATGCAGCAGTTGTACCACTGATTTTATTACTTGGGGATTTATCCGTTTTCTGTTTACTTCTTGGTAATTTTAATGTGTGACATGTAGGACCATACAAACTTATTTTCGGCTGAATGTGTCGATTTAATTTATCACACACGACAATCAGGTCACCTTACAATTATATAATAAAGCACTGTTAATAGTGATGTCCAACAGAATCAGTTTATGTAGGCCTATTATATTTATGATTAATGAAGATCTGCCAAGGTATACAAGTAGAAATAAAAAGAAATGAAGTAGATTATCACAATGGGAATGTGTCATAAAATTACTCAAAGACAATGCATGGATTTATTAGCTATATGCCATTATCTTCACCCACTTAGCAAATATGAGTGATATTTACATACGTAGGCATTGCTTTATTTATCAATAATATGCAAATAAGTTTACCAGGATATAACTAATATCTGTCTGCTGTACAAAGCTAATACTTTACTATATTTATGACAATGTTATTTAGGTAAAGTGACTGACTGAAGTGACAAGTGTCTACCATGGGAAAGAAGCTAAAGAAAGTAGTGACGTCATCAAAGCGCTACGTGACGTCAGCAACGTTAACAGCAGTGCAGAAACGTCAGAAACCAAATAAGCACTACGTGAGTGTCTATCATCTAGATATTTTCAAATGCAATTTCAAGAGTTAAAGTGTCAGTAAAATTAATGAGTTTCAAATGGGAATATTGTGCCTCGGCAACAAATGCGGAAATTTTGCAAGTGGTCAATGAGCAAATGCCTTCCTTTTACAGGTTTTCATACTAGAGATTGAATGGTCTAATAATGATAGACATGCAATATACAGAAGTTACAGCGACTTCTATGATTTCCACGTAAGTTCTCATTTAATTTACATGTATAAGAATACTGAACATTCAATTACAGACAAGTCAAATCGAGTAACCAGCATTTCATGAACTGATTCTTCTTCTCACATTTCGTTGTTCAGTTTGCCAATAATTTAAACTTTTTATTTGCTTTATATTTTGTATTCAATTAAATAGATTTCCCTCATAGATGCCTTTCCCATTGAGGCAGGTCTGATCAAACAAAGTGCTAGGACTTTACCTTTTCTTCCTGGTAAGTCATGGGAAAACAACAACGTTTCATCTCATAGTTGGTTTTCGACTTCCATATAGAATAAGGATGTGAGGCTTTGTGAGTCCTCATTATGTTGGCCATGTGCTGGACTTCATGTTTACATATCAGTTCCATTCATAAAATAGTGGGACATCAGTCACCAGTGGAAACGTAGCATTGCATACATATAATTATTATTAACATCTTTATTCACGCTCAAAGCGTACATGTGAAACATTGATCAGTTACAATGTAATTAAGAAATAATCATTTTTAAGTTATTTAGAAATGTCATTTAGCTAAATTAAATGTATTTGCATTACATGTAACTGGAATAACATCTCACATTAGCTAGATGTTGGCTTGTTGTTCGTTGATAGGTATGGGGTAATTTCAAACATCCAGCTGAACCAGTTTTAGAATTGTGCTCAGCTCTCTCAGAGGTGTTCTTCAGAGCTTAGCCATTGTTAGGCCACCAGTTATAGTATGATTTATAATTAATGTCCATCTAGGGGGCGGGGGGGGGGGGGGCAAAAGCATGACTATTAAGGTGTATCTGGATCACTCTGTAATGGGCCACTATAGAAATTAAGGCTGGTACGAGAGGGGGGGGGGGGGGCTGGCGGGCTGGCCTCTTGCCCCCCCCCCTGGATCCGCCAGTGTAAGCTATCTACCTCACTATTATGTGAAACAATAAACTAAAAATTTACTTTATATTCTCCATTGTAATGAGTGACCAGAGTAAAAAAAAAAGTCATTGTTAAGATAGGAAACTTAAAACTATTCTATAGTAGTAATTGGTTCTGAGGGGTGTTTTTAGGGTTACAAATATGGGGTTTGACTTATTGGTAACACAATGCTCCTGTAGTTTTGCCAACTGTGATTGTTTTTAATTTGTCTTACTTGTTGTTTTATTATTGTTTTAGTCACACTAATTTAATACTGCATGTTATTAGCCTTTGTGCTAGTTTTTATTGTTATTTCATTGTGACTTTAAATAAAGATTTTTATTATTATTTTTATTACATCTCTTCATTGTGTCCTTCTTCAAGCTCTTTATGATAAAATGTGACCGAAGTGACATAATGATTATTATAGGTCCATCTATGTTTTTCCTTTGCTTTAATTTATGGCATTCCAAATCTTAGGCCGCAGATTATTTCGTCGCAGTGAAGTGGAGAAAGTAGCTATGAAGCGGTTGGTCAGTTTGGGAGATTATTGCAAAGAGTTGCTGATGCTGGAGGAACACATCTCTCATAGCAGTTTTGTGATGGAGTTCTTCTCTGCAACAGAAACTGATGTCAATCCTCCTCTAGATGATAGGTGGGTGGAGTGTACTTTGCAGAACTTTCAAAAAGAAAATGTAATACTGCATGTTATTAGTGACAAATAAGTATGAACAAATAAAACATAAAAAACATTGGTGTAGCACCTGTTTCAGAAATGGTTTCTCCTCATGGAACCTGGTTTATGTAAATGATTGATTTAACTTGCAGTCCAGATTTGTTGAAAGTTTAATCATGGCACAACTGGAACCAAATTTGAAGGACCATTGGCTATTTATTCCATTTATGAATCTTGCATAAGTTGACGCTTTGCCTAACTTCAATGAAATCAAGTGGGCCATTTGGTCTCGACTCGGGCAACGTTTCCTGCATTTATCTTTGTGTATACTTTTCAGTGGCCGAAAGAGTCCTTCATCCAAGGACAAGTCTAAAAGTGAGTATAATAAATGTCATTTTGTGTTAGTTTCCTGGTCTTGATCCTAGGTGTCTTTTTCTGCTGGTGAAAAGGGTGGGGGCCTAGCTCAGTGGTAGCGCACTGGGCTTCCAACCACTGGGTCCCGGGTTCAATTACCGGTTGAGCCTATGTTGGATGGCTGTTTCATCCTTCGTCTCATTGCCATGGTTCCTGCCTGTCCTAATTAGCCCATCAGGTGCCGAAATACAGGATGTAAAGCCCTAATCCACCCACCCACTTCTGCTGGTGAATGGCTTATGAATGCTCGAACGACTACATTAATTTGTACTTGTAATAATATGGTAACAGTTGCATTATCAATGTCTAAATGCTATTGGCTATGAAGCTTATATCACCAGCTGCGAGGGGCAGACGTAATGATGGGATGATAAGGCTGGATTCTCCACCATTTAATGAAGTCATTCCTCAATCGTTCCAGAATTTAAAGCTCTCTCTTTCTCTCCACATACGTCTGCTTTCAATACTAACTCTTACTAAAATTTTCTCAGCTCGTAGGCTCAGATCTAACACTAACACAGGGGAGATGGAAAAGTCACTGAGAAGAAGGTCAAGTTTGCCTGACCTAGCTACAGCATCTAATCCGGCTGAGGGCAGCACCAGCAAAGGAAGCTTTGGGCCTTCTAAATCCAGTCCCAAAAAATCATATTCACCACTAATATCCAGGTTTAAAAAGAAAGGAAGCAAAGGTTCTGTAAAAAGTGAAACTTCTGTAGCAAAAGAAGGTAATGACTGACTTTTGAATTAAATTCTTAACCATTGGTATATCTGAATTCCTGTCTTGGTGGTGGACGTATTTCTGAATTGGATGCCTGGGAGCTTACAAATTAACCTACACAATATCCCAATCTAGGAGCTTACAAATTAACCTTTTCAATATCCCAAACTAGGAGCTTACAAATTAACCTACACAATATCCCATGCTAGGAGCTAAGATTTACCTACACAATATCCCAATCTAGGAGCTTACCAATTAACCTACACTATATCCCAAGCTAGGAGCTAAGATTTACCTACACAATATCCCAATCTAGGAGCTTACAAATTAACCTACACAATATCCCAAGCTAGGAGCTTAGATTTACCTACACAATATCCCAATCTAGGAGCTTACAAATTAACCTACACAATATCCCAAGCTAGGAGCTTAGATTTACCTACACAATATCCCAATCTAGGAGCTTACAAATTAACCTACACAATGTCCCAATCTAGGAGCTTAAAAATTTACCTACACAATATCCCAATTGAAAACACAATATCCTAGGTCGAAAGAGAAGTTTCAAAAGAATACAAGTTGATGTTACCTACACAGGTCTCCATAATGTATGCAAGACTGTTTTTCAAAATATGCTGATGATGATGACCTGTAATGCATTTTTGCATATATCCTGAAAATCCTGAAGTCCTTTCGAATTGTATGTCCATATAGTTCTTTACAATTAAATGACATTTTATAATCAATATATATATATATATATATAATTGCCCTTTCAATGCTGACACGGAAGGTGAAAATGAGGTCAGCATTTCCAGCCCCATTGAGATGGAGGAGTATCGCGCGATCGCAGATTACGAAGCTGTTGAAAGGTCAGAGGTCAGCTTGAAAGCAGGAGATGTGGTGGATGTTATAGAAAAACATGATAATGGTAGGTGGAGACACGTTCTAAATGCAAGAGTTAAAATAGTGAAAAACAAGCCGGTGTAATTCAGTTGACCAAATGGGAGGCATTTTGTCAAAATTCAAAACCAGTGTTGCTTGATAAAACTGAGTGTCAGAATTGATTGGCAATAGAATAGTTCTTCTTTTGTATGAATATATCTGAGAGTGGGTGCACTTGTAAGTTGTAGGCCCTTGAATGTCCTGGGGTGACCTAGCCTAGGGTGGCTCTCTTTGTCTATCAAGAGCTGGGGGTGGCCTTGACCTCTTCACAGGGCATTGTGCAATTCATGCTTCAGTAATTCTTATCTAACTCCCATACCAAAGTTAAAAAATTATTTCACCAGTCAATTTTATGAAATACTAAACTATACTGTTACTATATTTTAGGATGGTGGTTCTGTGAAGTTCGTGACAAATGTGGCTGGACGCCCGCTTCATATCTCGAACCAGTGCATCAACAACTAGAACCGGATGAACCAGAACCTTGTTTTGACGGAAACCTTAAGTATATCACAACATCTCCACATGATGCCCAGTTCAATGATGAAGTCAGCTTTCCAGCAGGAGCTGTGGTTGATGTTTTGCATAAACTCCTGGATGGCTGGTGGATAATTTGGTAGGTTAAATGTGATGTTATTTGTTGTATAGGAGTTAAACTAAATGGCCCAGAAGCAGCTTTTTGTTGAAATATTCATGTCTTTATCATGAAAATATGAATCTGTAACAAAAGATGCTTCAATAATTTTCTTGTACCACTAAAAGTATGACATTAATGAATGGTTTTGTTGAGAATCAAGCAGGCCGGAATTAATTCCAGATGGTGTGAATTTTAGTTTTGTCGCAATGCACATTATTATTATCTCATTATCTCAATTCAGTTATTCAGGGCAAGTTGGCCATGCCCCGGCTGCTTATCTGCAACGTTACAACAACCCCCTGGCGAAGACAACTGCTATTACCCCAACCATTCGACGAAAGGCGGGCAAGTTCAGACCCATACCGAGGAGGTGAGAGACTACACACTTTTTCATAGTGTTCTAGTGCAGCTTACAGGCTTTATTTTCTAGCAGTATAAGAATTGATGAAAGCAATAATATAATAAATATTTCATTGTATCATTCGTAACAACCACTTAGAATGATTTGTTGCCATGGTGGTGGTGGTGGGTGGATTAGGGCTTTACGTCCTGTATTTCTGCACCTGATGGACTAATTAGGACAGGTAGGGACCATGGCAATGAAACGAAGGATGAAACAGCCATCCAACATAGGCTGGACCGGGAATTTAACCCAAGACCCAGTGGTTGGAAGCCTAGCGCGCTACCACTGAGCTAGGCCCCCACCCCTCGATTTGTTGCCATAAGGATGCGAATGACTCCTTGGTGGTTAACACATCGTTTACGTCAACCAACTTCTACACTGTTGCCATAAGAATACCATTTTTCATTATAGACGCACGATCCAAAACAGAGCGAGCAGGTGGAATGACCAATTGCAAAGAGACATGACTATGTACAGAGAAAATAGTGCGAAGAAAAAGACAAGTTACTTGCAACCAGTGACCCATACCCCACAAGTGAGTGAGGTCATTTATTACAACTGTCCTGTGTTATGATTTCCAGTTGCCATCCCTTTGAATTAGTTCAGTTTTTGCTGGGAAGTTACAGTGAGTATTCTTGACTGTTGCTCATAAAAAAAATAAAGATATAGTGTGTATTTCCTGAAAACTAAAATATTGCAATGAATTTTTACCAGGCTGAAGAACAAGTCGTTTATCAGAATGAAGACACCCACAACCCTGGTGACGCGCAAACGGTTAGTTTTGAGGCGATTCATCAAAAGTTGCAGATTTCGCCAGTTCCTCCAATGACATCACATCCCATTCTGACTCCCATCAAAAACCACAGACAGATTCTCAAGGATAAGGAAGAATTTGAAGCTGAGGCTTATGAGAATATAGAAGAGGAATCTGATGTGGTTTATGTTCCGATGAGTAAGTTAAGATTAGGGTTTAAAAGACTTTAATTAATTTGCAATATTGAATCCAACTAGGTGAGATGAGTTAATTTGTGTTTATTATGTTTTGCCTGCTACACCATACACAGTATTAATTACATATGTTTCCCAATTTTGTGGCATGCATACTTATAGTGAGAACATAGTGGTTAAACCAGGCTGAGAGTGGTCATTCACATTTGTATGGATTGGCCCAGCTCAGCTGCCATAACTGCACTGGGATCTTCACCAACGGTGTTGCCACCATTGCCGCGAGTTGGTTGATGAAAAGAAGTGGATGGGATTAAACATATGAAAGTACATAATACGATTGATTTTTTAGCTTCAGAAACTGGTGATAAAGGAAGCTTGGATGATTTTTCTGAAAATGAGTATGAGAATGTATCAAGACCTGCACATTCTGGAGATGACCAGAGTGATTATGAAGATGGCTGGGAGATACCTCCTGAGAAGTCAAAGGCACCAGAGGTCGTCCCAGTCACACCAGTGCTGCCTCCTAGGGCAGGACGACATGACCACAATGTAAAACCCAAAATGCAGCCATTTGTGAAACTTCCAAAGGGAGTAGGAATTCAAGGAAGAAAAACTACAAACAATGAAGGTCCAGCAAGCAAAATTACGCAAGGCGGACGTATGACCCCTTTCAAAACAGCGCACACCGATTCACCAAAAAGCCCTTTGTTGCAGTCGTCCGCCGCTCAAAGTAAGCCAAATTCACCGCCAATAACTCGTGTGAAAAATGTCACAAATACATTGGACACACCTTCATCACCAAGATCAAAAAACACTCTCCATAGAAATGCAGTGGATGAATTGAAAGAGAAGTTATCAAAGCAACTGATGAAAATTGAATCTGACGACAGTTCAGCAGGTGGATCGCCTAGTGCTGGATCACCAGTAATTCCGAGAGCAGCAGAACGACAGTTCAAAGGACAAAAATCCGCAAGAACCATACCTCTTGTACCGAAGACCCCTGGTAGTAATACGCCTCCAACACCCCCTGTAAAGCCTAAAAGGACAAGATAGACTTTGCACTTCTCGGAAGTGACTCAATTGACTGTACCTGAAACTTTGTCCTCCAGCTGAGATGAAATGTTTAAAAAAAATTTTTCATGTTGGAAATTATATATGTTGGTTGAAACACCTGTTAGATGATTTCTGATTTATGTACTAAATGAATAATCATTGTGCACTTCCGCAGCTTTCTTTTTTTTGTGGAAAAAATATGAAAATTCCAGGATGGAAATTAAATTTATTTTCTTTTTTATGTGGTAGTTGTCTAAAAATTTGGTTTACCGGTGCACAGCAGGACAACTTCCCTGTTATGGCTGTGTGCTATATATAGGTCATATGTTTCAGTGAAACCTGGCTCAGTCCTGAATTAGAACATTTCCTATAACCCAGTCTTCAAACAAAAATAGCCCAATAAAGAGGGTGGGGGGGGGGGGGGGGTGGAGCAATATTCCTGAAAAATCATATCAGCTTCCAGATAAGAAATGACATTACTATTCCTGATAACCTTCAAGGCATTTTTGATTGCCTATTTGTTGATATAGCCATAGCCCAAAATAAATTTACAATTGGTTTAATGTACAGGTCACCAAGCCATAACTCCATAACTGAGGTAAACTCATTCCTGCAAAAAGCCTTGGATACACTAAATAAAGAAACTAGGAAAATAGTCTTTCTGGGTGACCTAAATATCAACTTACTGAATATAGACAAGCACAGACCAACATGCGCATACCTCAATACTTTGATTTCCAATAGTTTGCTTCTTGTTATTACTCTTCCGACTACAGTCTGTCACACATCAGCCACTTTAATGTTTCCTATTCATCAACCATACAAGACCAGACCAGTGTGCTAATCCTTCCCACATCTCCTATAGACCTATAAATGTGAACACAATAGAAAAACTTAACCTATATTTATCATCAGCGAATTTGAATGACCTCTAGATCCAAACCAGGCATACCACATCTTCCTGGAAAAATATAAATTTCTCATGGAATAAGCAATACCTATCAAAACAGTTCGATTCAATAAGTACAAACACAAGTCACATCCTTGGATAACTAAAGGACTTCTAGTACCTCTAAAAACCAAAAGACAAGCTATATAAAGAATTTAAGAGCTGTCGAGATCATAATGTGAAACATCAAAAAGAGATTAAGTACAAACAATATAGAAATACATACAATAAACTGATTAGAGCTGCAAAGCAACAGTATTGGGGTAAGCACTTTAGTTTAAGTGTGAATGATGCCAAAATGACTTGGAAACATATAAATGCTTTATTGAATCGAACTAAAGAAAACCCAATTTTTCAGATTATTTCATTCATAACGAATCTAAATATAGTACTCCCAATGAAATAGAAGTCTTCAATAAATATTTTACTAACATTGGCTGACGTAGACTGTATCTGTCCACCCTCAACTTACCTAATTCTTTCACTTTAACTCCAGTCTGCCCAGTAGAGATAATGTCAGTTATTAACAAAATGAAACCAAAAACTAGCTACGGAATAGATGAAATTAGCCCTAAGCTTGCTAAATCAAATAACTTACTCATTGCCCAACCTCTATCCCACATTGCAAATCTCTAATTCCAAACAGGTGTTTTCCCAAGAGAAATGAAAATAGCTAAAGTAATCCCAATTTATAATAGAGGGGGGTGATAATCATGAATGTCAGAATTTTAATGGGAAACTATCCTAACTTTGTTCAGGTTCAAAAACCCTTGCTAATGATGCATAACACATAGCTGTACCTTTATTTTTCCCTCCCAAACCTCGTTGAAAATTTGGTCCTTTACGAAGAAATTTAGCGATTTCCGCAACTTTAAAGGTCAGCGATATTGATGTAATCTCTTTATATCTCTGTAATAGTGAGTTATTTGGATTGCTCTGGTAAAGAGCTTTAAAATGAATACCAATTTAGGGGGTCTACCAAATAATGGAATAGTCATCAGCAATTGAATCCATTGAGAATTGACACATAAACCAATGTAGTCTCGGATGGTGCTATGAATATTATTTTAAATTGAATATGAATTCAATTTTGTTTGTTGGGTAGCCTAGTGGTTAAGGCTTTAGCCTGTTACAACACTAACCAACTACTCTGAAGGTCCCAGGTTTGATCCCTGGCACAGGCACTCTTTATGAGCTTGATAGCTGGATGTCAGTATCGCGAGACGTTAACTATAGTGGCATGAGTAAGTTGAAGACCCATCCCTGAGGTGAATGTGTAAAATGGTATGGACTCAAACCATATCATCCCGTTATTACATCTGACTCTGATAGCTGGTCATGTAAGCCAACTAAACTTCTGACCAGTAGCAGGGGGAGATAGCTTTTATAAAAGTCTAAGAAAGTACTTAAAACATGTGTTATCAAACTGGAGATTCCTGGGCGTCTCAATAATTTTAGATTTGTTAAAATATAATTGTCTTAATAAAACAAACAATCCATGCACATATAATATTTGCAATATTATCTTTTGTTCAGTGCTTATAATATTCAGGTTTACACCATATTTCAAATTAGGTGACTGAATAATTATAGGCCTGTAAAAGGACGGAAATAAAGAAAGCGATATATATGTCTATTCGGGCTCATTTAGTCTAAAAAATTAATTATTATAACTTTAATAAATGTTTAAATACAGCAATGTTGGTATTCAAAGTGAAGCTTATTTTTCACTGAACACAGTCATGTGCATAATAACTTTCTATGTTCCACAATAAAGGAAGTATGACGAACCGCGACTTCGCACAAATGCTAAAAATTCCTTCAAATTGACTGAACATTCAATCGGTCTTGGGAGGGATCAACAATAAAGATAAGAGGCATTTGTTATACCTGTTTGGAAATGGTTTTTCAGCCTTAACAAAACCTGGGCGGTTTCCATTTGAAATTCTGAATATCACCCCCCCCCCCCTCTATTTAAATTATAAAAAAAAAAAACAATAGGAACCTGCAAAATTACAGATCAATTTCCTATCTTCCAACTTTTTCAAAAATTATTGAACGACTTGTTTACAATAGACTTTATAAATATTTGAAACATAGTAATCTGTTAACATCTGCTCGGTATGGTTTCCAGATGAACCTCTCAACAGAATTAGTAATATTGGAACTTCAAAATAGAATAATTGAAAGTTTATCCAACAAGAAATGGTGTATTGGCATCTTCCTGGACCTGTCAAAGGCCTTCGACACCCTTGACCACAACATCTTACTGCAGAAGCTTTTTCACTATGGTGTTAGGGGTGTGGCCTTTGACTGGTTCAGGAGCTACCTTACAAACAGAATACAATACACAGAGTTTAGGTCAGCTACCTCCCGTAAACTTCAAATTGAATGTGGTGTGCCTCAGGTTTAGATCTTGGGTCCATGCTGTTTCTTTTGTACATCAATGACATTGTTAACATGCCCTCCAATGCAAAACTGGTATTATATGCTGATGACACCAATTTATTATTAGAACATGAACATTTTTATGATGTAGTCAATTAAGCCCACACTGAATTAAAAAATGTTTTAAAATGGTTTGTGTCAAATAAGCTTTCACTTAATGTCGACAAAACTAAATTTATCATATTTTGGACTGCCAATAAAACTATCCCTACTATCCCTGTAATTACAATCAATAGCATAGAAATACAAAATGCTTCTGAAATAAAATTCCTTGGTGTCTTCATTGATGAGCTTCTCAACTGGAAATTTCATATCAATAATAAAAATAAACATGTATCAAAGAATCTTGCCATAATACATCGCATTAAAAACTTCATCCCATTAAGTACTACATGGCCAATTGTGCCACATGCATTTTCCATGCGTTTGGATAAACGCATGGATAACGCATGGTTTTTGCTTCATTATAATTAGCTAAAAACCATGCGTTTTCCATGCGGTTATCCTTCTCATAGAAAACGCACGTGGCACATTTGGCCATGTAGAAAAACATATTATGGGCTGATACATCCATACCTCAATTATGGAGTTTTGGCTTGGAGCAACACCAATAATAAAGAGATTTCACACTTAAAAACCTTGCAAAAAAGAGCTGTAAGATTCATTGTCCGAACAAAATACAACTCCCACAGTAAGCCAGTATTCCACTCCTTAAGTATACTCACAATTGATGATTTATTTAACATGCAATGTTGCAAACTGTATCTGAAAAGCCTTAAGCACACATTACCTGCAAACAATTTAGAGATGTAAAGGACACCCATAATTACCCTAAAAGGCAGCAAGACAACTTGAGACCTCCAACTATATCTCGCAATCTACAAAATCAACTCATCAGCGTCAAAGTAGCTAAAGTTTGGAATCATTTGCCTCACTCTCTTAAATTCAATGCACACTTTTTGCAATAGATACCATGATCATCTAGTGAAACAATATCCAAATAATGGTGAACACAGAAACTGCTATATTTGTCAGTCATAAAACTCAACTCATCCCATCCCTTTCATGTCATTACATTATCATTATTACATTTTTGTAAAAAATTCTATCCTTGTCATATAACTTATATAATATCATAATTATTTTTGTTTAATCTTAATTTAATTTTTTTTTATTGAAGGTGCCACCATGCTCAGGCGGTTTCCTGATGGACCTATATTTATAACAGATTAAAATTGAATTTTCATAGTTAGCATCATGTAAATGTCCTACTGTATAATAATTTTTGTACCATTCCATTAAAATAAAGTATCTATCTATCGGTCTATCTATATGCAATTGAAAATCTTGTTACAGGTATTTCTGAAATCTGAAAGTTAATGAAATAAAACAGATCGGTTGGACTAACATAATTAAAAAAGCAACAGTCAACAGTATTATGCAAACGAATAAGTTTCTTGGGGTATTATAATATTACTGTCAAAGCCTTATTAACGAACTGATGGAGATGGACTGTTTTCGGACACTATTTTTTGGAGAATTTTAATGGGATGTTTTTGTGTGATTATATTTCAACTGCATATTTATAACCTTTATTATTATATATAATTTAACATTATTGCAATAAATTTTCATTATACGTATGTATACATATGTATTCAATAAAGAAATATATATGTATTACTTACAATTTGGGGCCATGTAAGTTAAATACATGTATAAGTTAGAACTTTCAGTCTACAACTGTAAATAAGATAAGATACATTTTTATTTAAAGTCGGTGGTGATACAAATAACAATAAAACACAAGCTATAGAAGCTTTTCGCCCACAGAAATTTATGACAAAAAACAAGGTGTAATATTTACAAATGAGGCATACATCACAAATGTCTTATCTCCATTAATTCAAGGTCCAGGCATCCTCCACAGAGCAAAAATCAGAGATGCCACTTCCAAGTACAAGATGCTAGGGAGGAGGGATGCTGGGAAACAGGACCATTGTTGATGTGATGTCACAGAGAACAGTCACCATAAATATATGCCCCTAGTTATCTAGTGCCACAAAAGTGGATTTTCACGGAAGGTTCTATCTATTTACACCAGGGGGCTATGACAGAATACTGCAATTCTATTTGCTGAAAAAGTTCCCACCTTGGCTGTGATTGGCTGAAGCAAAGTGCATCCTAGCAGCAGTATTTTTAGTGCATTTTAATGTATATTTGACACCTTATCATTCAGTTGATTTTTGTTATTTTTCTGAAAAAGTTGTATTTATTGAATAAGTCAGTGATTATCTTCTATGTCTGAAAAGCAAAATGAGTAATAAGAGGAGAGGAAGGACTTATGTCTTGCTGAGCTCAGGGCTGCTCAGTAAAAAGACTATTAGAATTGGTTTATTTTGCAGGCATACATCACTATACAAACGAGATTCGACACAAAAAGAAGAAAGAAAAAAAGACCAAATAGTACTATACAAACTTATTCACAAATTTATATGATGTAAATATATACTTTTTTGCTGATACATGTAACTAAAAGTGCTTCATTGGTTCCTTTGATTGACTAACCTGTGCCCAAGCCACTCGCAAGCAAATTGAAACGATATGTCAGCTTGGAAGAAGTATTTGTGACGCACCGTGTAATAAGGGAGCTAATGGGTGGATTTTTCAAAAATTAGTTTTTGATGGCAAGTTATTGTCTAACATGTTTAGTTTTTGGAAATGTAAAAAATTTCCAGATATCTCAATATTTAGTGGTCATATGGGGTATTTGAAAATTTGATGTTTTCGCGCATATTACCACTGCAGACGTAACGAGGAGCAACACAGGCGCTTGTAAAACTATGCATTACATTTTATGACATATCTTCGCCATCCGTTGTTCAAAACTTACGCGATTTGGATATGTGATCATAAGGTAACTGTTCTATATTCAACTAAAATTGTGAGCTGCTACAATAATAACTTTTTGTAAAAATCAACATCAAAATTGGCGTGTTAAAAACCCGGTTTCCGACGTAAAGACACCCTCCGTATTTGGTTTTTTATCTTGGGTGCTCATCCACCAACAATTACCAAAATCTGGCATTGTGTTTGTCGTGATTTTCTAAATCTTTCTGAAATTTCATAATTATATGTGCAACATTTTTAACACAATTGAGCCTCAAACATCAGCTACCAGCTGAGGTTAATATTCTAACTACGGAAGCCTACTAGTGCCACACAACTTCTTTTTTTTTTTAGCGTTTTTTTCTACTTAATTGTTTAGATTTGTGTTTTTTGATAAAAATACTTTTAAATTTGCGTTATTTGCTGTATAATTTTTTTAATTTGCGTTTTTTCTACATACTTTTTATGGCTTGTGTTTTTATGATACAATTGTTTTTTTCATTTTTTTTTTTTGGCATTTTTGGTACATTATAATTTTTTATTTGTGTGGTTTCACACATAATGTCTTTCAGTATGCATTCTTTGCTACATGATATTTTTTGCTAAAAAAAATATTTCATTTTAAAGTTTTTTTTTATTTGTGACTTTTTGCTACATAATTCGTTACAATGTGTTCTTTGCTACATGATTTTTCGTCATTTGTGTTTTTCGCTACATAACATTTTTTCACTTTGTTTTGTCCAACATAATTTTTTTCTGTGTGCATTTTTTGCTACGCAATTTTTTTGAGTTTGTGTTTTTCATTACATAATGTTTTTTAAATTATTTATTATATATATTATTTTACAGTATAGTTGAATCATTTTGCTATTATTCGCAACATTTGTGAATAAACGCAAACATTTGCGAATAAACGCAAAATTATTTAACTCCTTCTGAAACCAATTGAGCAGAGCAAAAAATTATGTAGCAAAAGACACAAATTCTGAAAAAAATTGTGGTAAAAAACTCAAATATTTGCGAAATAAATGCAAATATTCGAAATGCAATATCATTTAACTCCTTCTTGAACCAATTGAGCGAAAACAAAAAAAATAAAGTGGCCAGAAACGCCAAAAAAAAGTTGTATGTGGCACTAAAAGGCTTCCGTATATGAGAGTAAGAACATAGAACTAAAAAGGGACAGAACTAATTCAGATCTAATGCTAAAATTATGCCAAATATACCAAATGATAGCCCAAAGGCTCAACTTTAAGTATATGGCTTTGCTGGTCAATATCTTTAGTATTATTTCGGACAAATTGGGGACATCATAAAAAGGTCAGTTTTTCTTGAAAAAAAGCGCGGTGACCCCACTTTCTTATCGGCCTATATAGATTATTATAATAAATTACAGTCAGGTCCAATGTTATATTAAACTCATATGGCTGGACATTTTTTAATTGCAATATTCATGAAAAAGATCCTTTAAAAAATTAGACTTCTTGAATTGGTTTGCTTTTTCTTCGGATCCCCTAAAATTATTGTTCTCTTTTGAGTTTCTAATGAAAAACGGTCTCAAAATGTTCCTGAAAGTCCAATGCATGCAATAACATCACCTTCTTTTATAGTTATAGCATTGCAATTAAATTATTAGGCTGGATATGAGTCGGAAAGAGTGGGTAAAAAAAAAACAAGAATAGGAAACATCCAATAATTTTAAATTATCACGCTGACCACCTAAATTTTTTTCCATATTTTAGCTTTATTATCCCAGGCAGAGGTTTGAAGTACCTGCATAGAAATGCAGACCAATTGTAGACTGCAGATGTACTGAACTTGATTGATTTCTTTATTTGTAGATCTTATAATAACATTGCCAAGCTGTTCCATGCTTTACACTGTTGACTTTCTGTATATATACTCTTTTAAAAAGTTATACATGTAGTGTGTGTGCAGGTGGGTTTGTCACACTTAATTTCCAAACCAGAACTCCACCACTATTGTATATAAATTGATATAATTTGGTATCTTATTAGTTTTTATGGCCAAGTTGTGACTTTTGATAGTCTCATTAACGTGTCTCAACTTTGTTTTAAGGATTTGGGAAAACATTTTTAAAATTTTTTTTGCTTTTCCAAGCAGTACTCTGATACTATTGCACCTACATGCTTTGTTATTATATGTCTAAAATATTTTAGTTGTGCCTTTTTGTGTCCTTATGGCCATAAATACTATAGAAAATTGGTAATGAGGGAAAATGTGAAAAATTCATGTTTTCTAAAACCTGTATCAATTGGGTCTCACCTAGTAGTGTACCTAAATACATGTTATTGGTCTTTTAAAATGTCTACATCGTAATACTTTCAATTTCGAAGCCTCATTTTGACATATATTTCCCTTTCTTTTTTTATAATTGTGGCAATTATGCAAAATTGCTGAACTTGTGTTGTTTGCTACATTTCATAACCCCTGGTATTCTTCTGTTTGCGCTGATATCACACATTTTTCAAGAATTAAGTGTATATATACATGAATGTTTTTAAAATTTACGGAGCCCCTAAGAGGACATGGTAGAAAAAAATAAAATTTTCCGGTGCGCGCAAGTTAATTTACGAAAAGTATTTTTTTTCCCGTGCACACTAGTTAATTAACTCGTGCGCACCAGAAACATTTGCACAAATTCTATTTGGGTAGTTCTGCATTTAAAAATTCTGTTCCTTGCAATGAAAAATAGTCCTTGCAGTAAACTGCAATGAACAAATCAATCAATCAATCACACATATGGTATATCAATTGGTCAATAATCAATCAATCAATCACACATGTAGATGTTATATCAACTGGTCAATCAATACCCATCAATCTATCTATCTATTATCTATCTGTCTATCTAGCTATGTAAATGCTTATTGAATTTACAGAGCAAAAGTACAAATACATGTACATATACAAGATTGTCACCTTTTGGTAGAACATGTAATTTCATGTGCTTAATTTGAAAACCCCATCTTTCTCGCACTTTTAGTTGCTGAAATACAACACAATAAATTTTTGCAATCAAGATATATCTAATGAACTTTCTGACCTATGTCCTAATTGGCTGGGGTCACTGAGTGCACTTCACTACAGAGGGCTTGGCCATTGAATGGAACAGCATTTTTAACTCCTAATAAATAAAAACTATTAGGCCTAGATAAAAAATAGATAGAAGTGTGTGCCCGTTTTTCTCGTGCGACCGACTTAAATTTAACTGTCTAAAGTAGCACTAATATAGTGGATTTATTATATTGTAACAATTCTAGATCAAAATAAAACGAAAACAAGCTCCATTTCTTTAAAAAAACAACAGCCGTCAAGTTTGTTTTATCTTAAGTAGACGAATTGTGTGATCATGGACGATTTGTACAACGTCAAAATATCACAGATTTTGCTAGGCCTGAATTTGTACTATAATCACATTTTTCTCGGCTTCTACTAGTCCGATCTTCACCAAATTTGGTTTGTAAGTTGCGCTTTTGTATCGCGGTTCTAATGGTGTGCCATTTATAGCTGTACTCCCAAAACTACAAAAGCGCAAGTTAAAAAAGTTTTGGCAGGATTTCCTTGTGACAATCATTTATTACGCACGCGTGGCTTACTTGCATTTTCCCGCCAATTTCGCAGTTACGACGTCACCACCCGTAAGCCCCCTTTTCCCGTGGCGCGCCACATTTTTCTCTCCTACATTCAAATGCAACCATGGACTAAATTTGTATACATGTGAACATTCTTATCTTTTGTGTAAATGTGAATCTTATTGTGATATTATGATCAGTATATGTATATATCTTTGTAAACTTTTAATCTAATATTGATATTGTAATAAGTATTTGTGATTTTATCTGTGATTTATGTATATATACTTATATATTATTTCGCTTAAGAGCAGGACTCTGCCCAGAAAACATCAATCAAATTATGGCAACTGGCACCTTGAACTTATATCATACTTCTGTAGGTGTAGTTTTAGTGAGTAGAGCTATAGATATAGGTGATATGAAAAAGTGTCAATAAAAGCTAAATAAATATATATTTCACATCTCACAATTATAGACTGGAGAACCAAATGACAATCAGCATATGATCTACAGGAGTGGGACTGTCCAACCAACGTTCGACTGTCAATGACAGTCTAATGAAATGCTGTATCCTGAAAAAAAAGAAACAATATGTCAGATCAGAGTTTTTGATCTCTCACTAGCAATAATGACAAATATAGGAATGGGACCTGCTATTCTAAATGCCTCTTTCCTTGTAGCTGTCTGTTCTGCATTTCACCTGTCTTAAAGCTATAATCAGCAGTCACACTTTAATTAACAGCATGGTTTAACAATTAAGAATTGTTTGCCTTTTAGGTTAATTCCTCCAGTTAAAACATTTACATCACTGTGTAGAATGCCAGTTTAACTGTCATATTGCAGTAGTCATAACAGTAGAAATACTGCTAAATAAAATACATTATTACAGTCATTTCATTGTGCTGATTTAAAGGACAAGTACAGACATTGCACAGTTATCTGATTATTTCACAGTCATCTGTGAAAAAGCAATAGAATCTCTGTCACAAACACATTTAAAGTAGATGTGATTTAACAGCCATATCTTTCAGTGTACATACTTTATCATCATTTAAAGGCAAGATGTTTATTATAGCTAGCAGCTAGATTACACAGACTCCCCAGTACAGAGGATGTCATGACTTGTGTAGACAAGGAAATAACCACTGCCTAATGGGAGTCCTGGTTTCTCATGACGTCATCTTAAGCATGAAATATGCCGGATTTTATTTTTTAAGGCATTACATCTGAATTCATTGACTTGAAAATCTAACTCCAGAGCACTTCATGCGAATCTCAGGTCTCTCATTGGTCGAGGGACAGTGGGAATTCTAGACCCAGGTCAATTAGGAAGTAAACAGATCAACAATATCACGATACTAACGCTTGTGGGAAGTACTGGGAACTAAAACTTTCATAAGTTGTACAAACTTGACACAAGAAACACCAAATCAAGGCCTTTACACTAGTGACAATATTGGAAATGGGCAACTATTGTGTGAAATCTGAAGCTGCACAAGCAACGAAAAGTCTAGCCAGAGAGGTATGGGAAAATCATTAATACTAAATGAATTTAATATGGTTATTTATAAATGGATTTATCGCTTTTCTCTTTGCATTGGATGCACACATTGTTATCTATATTCATGTAAGATCAAAATCCTAGATGCATTTATTTTATCATATTTAGGTTACTGTAGCATTATATACCATCATTGTAAAGTAGATTCGCGGAAGTTAGAAAATGTATTTAAACGTGCTCTAAGATTTGTGTGCATATATTTTTCTTCGACTTATAAGGAACTTTTACATGAAGCAAAAAGATCACCTCTGTATGTGTACAAGATATGACATGCAATTTTAGAAATGTAAATATGCTAAGGCAACCAATGTATAAATACCATTGCCAAGTTGCTATGCTATGGAACAAGATTCCTGATACCGTTTATGCTTTGGATTTTAATGGTTTTAAAAGTTATGTTCTTAAGTGTGGTGCGCTTCTGTTTTATTGTTGATGATATTATCCGAATTGAAGTAAAATGTTACTTACTTTACTTACTTATTGGATATTCTTGACAAACATATGCTATAAACTTATAATGATATACTGCACTTTTCTGAAACCTAAAACATGATGGACATATAATTTATAACACAGTCCAGAACACAAGTTGTTGTCTATGTTAGGCCTATTTGGGTGACATCCCATACAGCATGTTTATCATGTTAATATATCACTTTTATGTACAGTGTGGAAGATCAAGAGAGCAGGGGCTTAGCTCAGTAGCAGTGCGCTGGGCTGCCTACCCCTCAGTCACCGAAAATACCTAGCTTTTTATGATCAACCAAGTTTCATGCTATGACGGAAAGGATGCCATGCTTATGGACTTCCTAGCCATATTATAACATATTTCATGAAATGTTCCTTATTTGTTTCAGGCCGCACAACAGGTTGCATCATTTGTAACAGACAAACTTGAATTTTTTCTCTACCATGTTAAAGATGGAAACATCTTTAGGTACTATCTGAGAAACTTGAAAACTATCATTACTGATAGTTTGCCTTTCAGGTAAGAATTAATTATCTGAGTTTGAAGTTTGAAGTTTTTTTATTTTTTCTTGGTACAAAAAAACATACAAATACACATGTATAAATAGAACATACAATTACATATAAATAATCAGGTACCAAGAAGGGCTGCAACAGAGTCCATAGAAACTATATTAAGTTGCCCCCATAATTAAATTTTTATATAAAGGCATTATGATTTAAAAGATTGTTTTTATTTAATATACCCTTCCGAAGTTAGGGGTGTTTATCCAGTGAGTTTCAAATGGTTATACATAAATTATCAAATAAGTTATAACCACATGAAGTCCAAATTGTTATAGGTGTAGTTTTAATACTTGAAAAAATGATCCACATTAGATTACAAATAATCTAATGAATGTCAGTGGACTTTGATAGTTTCCATATTGCCAAATAAGGGAAAAGTGTCATTAGTGGAATGGCAGTAGGCAACCGAAACAATAGCCTCGCAGCGAGCAACTGGGCCTCCATCCTCAGGTGGTGAGAACTGAGACCTTGTTCCGAGTTTCCTTCTGAGAAGAGATTAAGTCAAAACGTTCAATTTGGAAAGCACTTCTAGTGGTTGGTAATGAAATGATACACCTTGATAAATCAAGCAGGCAAATTTCCCTGCATTACTTCTATAAATTAGGATGTCTATATGATGTGGTGGGTGGGTGATTAGGGCTTTTTTATGCTGCCTACAACTGAGCAGTTTCAAATTAATTAATTTTAAAGATAATACAGCAATAAATCACTTTCATATGGACATCTTAGGGCGGGGGCCTAGCTCAGAGGTAGCGCTCTGGGCTTCCAACCACTGGGTCCTGGGTTAAATTCCCGTTCCAGCCTATGTTGGATGGCTGATTCATCCTTTGTCTCATTGCCATGGTCCCTGCCTGTCCTAATTAGCCCATCAGGTGCAGAAATACAGGATGTAAAGCCCTGATCATACACACATATGTGTTCACTGAACAGGGGTTGTCGAATATAAGCAGGTCAGTTTGGCCAGTTCATGTGATAGTGTGTCTGAGTTGTGGGGTTCGAACCCTTAATGCACTGTTCGTGAGCCGTATATGTGTCCATGTCACATCCATAGGTGTCCAATAGATGGTCCCTCATTTTGCACCCCTGTTTAGTAAGATTGGTGGTTTCTTGTTGTAAATGCAGAAACTGTTGATTGTTTTAATCTGTAGGTTTGAACCCCACAATGTTATGGAGGAGTTACAATGGGCAGATCCTCCTGCAATAGCCAACCATAGTGATGATGCTGGTGTGAGCTCTTAAGCCCCTGCAATTAACCCCTTGTTCAAAGCTGAGATTCACTCTGAGATTGGCCTGCCATAGGCGACCATGGGTGTAACTGTGAAGTCCGTTTAGACTGTTAAATAACTACAGATAATAAGCCCCAATTAAAATTAACACTGTTGATTTACATTAATTCACCAATGTACTCCGACCCATCTTATAAGGGTCTGAAGGAGATATTCAATTTGCCGTTATTGGTTTCATTGTAATTCACAAATATTGTATGGAGACTGTCATGTTATGCAGGGATGATGACGAGCTACTCTACTTCAATGGAAACGTAGTCAACAATCCTCCAGAAGATGTCGCTAGAGTCATGGGTGATGTGACTCCTGGGAAACCTATCACCATGGTAACTGATTGTTCCTATTCCCAAAGAATGCTCAAATGGAGCTCTTTATGTATAATTTATAACATATATTATTCCTAAGAATGCACATATATTTATACATATATATATATATATAGACACATGTATCTTTTTGATGTGGATTCGTCAATAAAAGTTTATATATATATATATATTATGTATGAATAACTGAGCAGGCTTTGCCATACCATTATGTTTTCCACAAAAGAGTTTATACATTAGGACAACCATTTTTGTAATTAGAGTTCATATATTACAAGATATTTCCAATGGCAAAGGACACCTAATTAAAATCATCTAAAACAGTTTAAAATTATCATATTTTTCTTCTGATACAGATAACCTGTCGTCCACTTGATCAAGGAAACTTCACTTACAATTATGTGGAAGGACTTATTGAGGAGTCTGGTAAGTATTTATAGGTCTGTTGAAGCCATCTTGTAAGTTCAGCCCTTGAAGGTCCTGGGCCTCCACGCGGCGAGGGTGGAAACACTTGGGGTGAAGTCCTCTATCCCCAGTGGCTAAAACAGGACAGTGCGCATTGCACAAGCTGCTCCAGCTATCCAACGCAGACAACTATTGATTTTTTACATGCTTCTGGTTTCTACTACCAATATAGATAATCAATCTTACCCTAAAGAGCCTCTACATAGCCCACTCAAGTGCTGATGAGGCGTTAAACAATAACACTAACTAACTAACCAAATATCTTGTAAGTTCACTGTTACAGTAGTGTTTTTATAAAAAAAAATTGATAGTGGTGGTGGTGGTGGATTAGGGTTTTACGTCCTGTAGTTCTGCACCTGATGGGCTAATTAGGACAAGTAGGGACCATGGCAATGAGACGAAGGATGAAACAGCCATCCAACATAAGCTCGACCGGGAATAGAACCCAGGACCCAGTGGGTTGAAACCCAGCGCACTACCACTGCGCTAGGCCCCCACCCCCTATTATTATAATGGTAAAATACAATCTGAGATCAGTAAAACTGCATATTGGTTGCTTTCCCATCCTAAAAGAGTTTTCTTTACAAATATTGGTTCTGTTACGTGGAACTCAAGGTGCATGTGGATTGGCTTAACAGAACTGAGCAATATCACCTACCATATTCTATGTGCGTGTTGTTTGGCTGTTTCAATTAAGATAATAATACATAAGGTAATTTTTAAGCCGCCTCACTTGGTGTAAATAATATTTAGCTATGTGACATAGTAGCTTGTGAATAAAAAAAGAAAATGGAAATGAATGGCCAGTCATGCAAATTATTTACCAAACAAAATATTTGGCCTCACAAATCCAGCTATTAACCTGCTTTTCAACTCAAGGAATAGACAAAATAACACATTTTTATTGTTTTTCATTAGATTTAGAAACAGATAACTATATACCAAGACCAGAGATGTCAGAGCCGTTGAAGTTCAAGCCCTCTGTCTCATACTCCACGTCCGGTAGGTGTCATTCAAACTAAATGGATTGTGGCTACAACAAAACAAGATAATTTTGACTTTAAAGAAATTGATAATAAATGGAAAAAATAAAATGATTAGCTGTATAACCTGTTTACAGGCTAATGATGGACAAAGCACAGAAGGATTTATAGCACTTCTGCTGTACTCAGTATGGTCAATGTATGGGATCCAATGATTAAACGATTGTACAACTGTAGATAGGTCTGTGTTGCAACAAATGATAATCCAGTTCTGATTTGATTTTACGATGTATGATGGATATTTTATTGTTTTCAGCACCTGTTCTTGAAATTCCTATCGTTCGTGTTGGCCACATTGAATCATGCGTTCATCGGGGCAATTACCTGAAATATGACCCAAACTTCGGAAATGTGGGGATTGCTAGGGGTGTGATTGAACATGACCCAAATTGTAAGTAATTAAAGTTACCAATCCACCAAATATTATGATCCTAGGGAAAGTGAGAGTGGCTTCTTATTGCAACTACCAGAAATAGTGCAGTGTTGTGATCATTAAGGCTTGTATTGAATATATTTGTTATTTGTTTCATACTCATTGTATACAGTATTTTTCATTGAGAAAATGATTTCTTTCAGTCAAGTTCTGGCGATGCCATTTTGTTTTCCTGGAATATTTGCGAAACGGTAACAGAGGTAACCCTATCCGAGAAGCTTACCGGCCGCAGTCTCTTCCATTATTTTTGAGCATTTCATTACATGGAGTATCATGGCAGGTAAGTCAAATCATTAGGTATCTATTATATATTCTGCTAAGCCTGTTTAGAAAGTTCTCATTTGTAAATATCCTCATATTATTTTGTGATATACTTTTTACTTGTAGGCCAAAAGCTTCATAGCTTGTGTTATTTGTTTTATTGTATCACCTCCCACATTTAATCTTATCTTATCTTATCTTATCTTATCTTATCTTGTGTTATTTGTTTTATTGTATCACCTCCCACATTTAATCTTATCTTATCTTATCTTATCTTATCTTATCTTGTGTTATTTGTTTTATTGTATCACCTCCCACATTTAATCTTATCTTATCTTATCTTATCTTATCTTATCTTATGTTATTTGTTTTATTGTATCACCTCCCACATTTAATCTTATCTTATCTTATCTTATCTTATCTTATCTTGTGTTATTTGTTTTATTGTATCACCTCCCACATTTAATCTTATCTTATCTTATCTTATCTTATCTTATCTTATGTTATTTGTTTTATTGTATCACCTCCCACATTTAATCTTATCTTATCTTATCTTATCTTATCTTATCTTGTGTTATTTGTTTTATTGTATCACCTCCCACATTTAATCTTATCTTATCTTATCTTATCTCATCTTATCTTATCTTATCTTATCTTGTGTTATTTGTTTTATTGTATCACCTCCCACATTTAATCATATCTTATCTTATCTTATCTTATCTGATGACAGGCAGAACATAATTGTAGGTCTAGAGTAACAAGCCATATAGTTCACCAAAGAGAGGCTAAAAAACATCTCCCTTAACAACAGCCACAACTGGTTGCCTGTTTGCAAAATGGCAGACATGATGGTGGAAATTGTCTGTTGTGTAACTTATCTTGGGGAAGGCAGATTTCGCTGATTCTGATTGTACTTTTATTGTCATTTTATGCAAGCAAGAGGTTTGGGGAGGCATATATTGCAATATTGCTTAGTGCTTGAGGTAATAGCCAACAACTTCATTCGTTGATGTTAATTTTAAGTTTTGGATGAGTTAATGCATCAGTATTCAATGTAGACATTCTTCATAAGTCTGCTATTTGCTGAGGGTATACCGTAGTTGCAGCCTATATTTTTTCAATTTTAAGTCTGCAGCAAATAAAATTTAGTGTTGCAGCAACCAATTTTCAGTCTGCAGCAACTAATTTTGGGTAGTCATTGCAGGGCACCACAAAACTTTTGAGTCACCGTATATTATACTTTAAACTGAAATTGTTTGCAGTTGAGAACAGCCGGACAATATGGTCATCCTGCGGAGCCTTCACCTGATGTTTTGTTTGTTCCTAAAGTAGTGGCTGGTCCACTGCTTTCCTTGGAGTCACATTCCTCCCAAGGTTAGTGTTATCGGATACATCAATCGACAGACCAATTGAAGGGCAATGGCGGGTGGGGGCCTAGCTTAGTGGTAGCGCGCTGGGCTTCCAAACACTTGGTCCCGGGTTCAATTCCCTGTCGAGCCTATGTTGGATGTCTGTTTCATCCTTCGTTTCATTGCCATGGTCCCTACCTGTCCTAATTAGCCCATCAGGTGCAGAAATACAGGACATAAAACCCTAATCCACCACCACCACCACGAAGGGCAATAAACACAATTCCATATTTTCCCAAGTTATTATTCCAACCCTGCTGAAGGTCCTGGGTTCGATCCCTGGTCTGAGAACTCCTTTTGAGTTACATCTCAACTGGATGTTGGTCTCATCATATGTTAAATTATAGCTGCCTTGTACCCGTTGTAAAAGTCCATGTCATTAAAGACTCCAATATAATTACATTTCCAAGTCCAAGCTGCTCATCTCCAAGTAAACAGCATAAAGTCAGAGTGACTTGAAATTGCAGACTTTCAACTGAGTCATCCTCTCAGCATAAAACAAGACAAGTTCTTCCAGTTCCAATATGTGTAGAGTTCCAAAGTGCAGTAAGCACAAGTAGTAACACAAAGACAGTATATCTTGCTTCCTCAGTTCCAAATGCTGTTCTAGGAAAAACTGATATTTTTATTGGTGCATAGGCTTATGTATTAAAAGTACAATTCATGAAATTTCCCCCCAGCAGGGCTGAGAGGGCATTATCAACCAATCACATCACAGTAAATTCAGTAATCATTCACATTGCATGGGGTGATACCTCCCCCAAACAGGGCTGCTACCAGCATCTTTCTCCAAATTCTGCCAGGGATTAGGGCAGCTAAGACAATGGAGAAGATGTGGACCCCCTGCAGTGCACTGCATTGTACTGAGGCTATTTATAGCTCAAGTCACAATGGGCTATTGTGCACAGTGTCAACTTTGGCTTGGTCAGCAGTTTTGGAGGGAAAGTTTTGGAGGGAAAGTTAGCTCCTCCCACAATTCAGGACTCAGTAGTGAGGCATCCTAACAGGGAAATGCATTCACACAATACTAGCAATATTAATGAATCAATAATTAGAAATAACATTCAATCAATTAATGATTGGAAATAAACATTCTTAGCACAATGAAATGATGAGGACACACAACAAACTGCATTCAAGTCACACATGAGCAGAGGCCTGCATAGTGCAGGTGCATTGAAGTGCAACAATATTGCACCTGACATGTGCTTGTATAATATAAAACATTAAACAACAAGCAAAGTGTATAAGGCTAAGCAATTGCTAGAGCAGACAAAAATGCTCAAGGCAAGTGTAATGAGGAGTGTACCTAATAATTGTGCCTGACCTGTGTGTACATCCTTTGCTTAAGGCAAGTGTAACGAGGAGTACACAATGTACCTGACATATATTTCTAACTGACATGCATGTACATCCTTTGCCTAGGGCAAGTGTAACGAGGAGTGTACAGCTTGGTCATGTCATACTGTAATATAACAGCTAATAAGTGGCTGCAAGGGGCTGCACTTTACACCGTGTACTTTGTATTGATGCTGAGGCAAGTAAAAGACTCCACCCATGGGTTAGATGTGTAACATGGTGTGGACTCCAACCCTTATTATCTCATCATTATGTCTGCCTCTGGCGAGCTGGTTTATAAACTAAGCTTCAGACCCAGAACTTAGCATTAATATTGAACATTGAGACTTAAGGCCCTTTCACACATAGCCGGATCAGACACCAGAGTGTCCCGGAGTAACATTTTATTACCTCCGGGGGGTTCCGGGATCAAAGAGCTGTTAAATGTCAACAAAAAATAAATGTTTGGCGATGTGTACACGATGTCAATACGGTCTCAACAAGGAGCAACACGGAGCTAACACGACTGTCCCGTTTAGAGTGCGGAGTGAACCGGATTTTCACAGTGCCTTCGCGGATATCACCGGTCTTTACACCGTGTTCATTCGTGTGGAACCATGTTGTTCCTTGTACTCTCCAGCGTTAATGGCGGCGAAATATTCATGCCCGGTTGACGCCGGATGTAGCCGGAGATATGCTGGAGTCAGTACGGAGATTCCCGGAGATCGGCGGAGTATAATGGGAGTCTATACGGATCTACACGGATCTACACGGATTAAATTACTCCGGGAACTCCGGCATGAAAAATTAAACATGTTTAATTTTTTCCCCCGGAGTCCCAAGGTGGTCCCGGAGCGCCCCGGACAATGACGGACAATGCCGGACAATCCCGGACATGAACACGATGTCTACACGGCTTTCCCCGGAGTATGCGGGAGTATTCCGGAGTTGTCCTCCGGGACGCTCCGGCGTCTGATCCGGCTATGTGTGAAAGGGCCTTTAAGCAGAGTCATCAAAGGGAGAGCAATGAACAGACAGTGTAATAAATTTCTCAGATTTTTCATGAACATTTACATTTATTTGTGATTTGCTTTCTTCTGCACGACGCTATCTCAAGATGTCAGAAAGAGGACTTGATCTGCATCAACATGGGCCTGATGCATCAGCAGAATCCAGAATTTATTTTTGGGATCTTGATGCCATTTGAATTTTCTTTCTGTGAACATATAACATTTTATATCCCGCAATAGAGTGCGAACCTTATAGGAAAACCATGAGGTTCACACTATGAGGTTCATTGTTGTGAACCTCATAACATAAATTATCCCTTATACAGAAAACAGCCTGACCAATCACGGGGCAGCATTTAGACTTAGTGAACGTCATCAGTAGAGGCTGAGTAGAACTAGATAACTCTTCACAAACCCCATTAAATAAACAAATTAGCTTTGCCTAGCACAAGAAACCTATTGAATTATATATTCCTTCAATCTTAATACAATTTTGGCAAGGGAGAACAGATAGACAAACAAAAGATCCCTACTCAATCCTGCAAAATAGTTCCCACAAAAAAAATTTGAAATAGAGGGGTTATTGCGGGATATAAATAAAACCTAATAACGGGGTGTCAGAACTTTAACTTCACTCGTGATGAGGTTGGGCTGGAGAACGGTGTACAGTAAATTAATACTAGATGGGTACTGGCTGAAAATATAATTCCATTATAAATACCAAGCTATTATGACTGGGGATCATATATGTCACCTCTACCTAGACCGAAATATTGCTGTCATTTGCAAACACGACTCTTGTCTTGAGGCAGTTTGTCGGACTAACCATTACCTTGACAATACATACGGAAGTTCCCCTTGGCCAAATTGTTATTGTGGTGTCTCTATTTTTAGAACCTGACAAAGTACACAATAAATGTGATTTTATAATTTATACTAAGGTCACGCTATATTTTAGTGATCTTTTAAATTGTCAAGAATATAGCGCAGCCCAGTGGAACTGAACTTGCAGATCTGCACTGCCGGCTAGGTTAGTTATTTGAGTAATCTGTGAATTTATAACATACTATGTATATGTATAATAGTCAAGATTGTATATGGGTGATATGGATGATATGCCATTGGAAGATATGCAAGATACGGATTGGCAAACATATATATTGCGCAGATAGCTTTGACGCCAATGACTTTATAGGGGACAGGGTTTAAACTATGTAGGCTGACATTGTATAGCTACTGAGCCCAAAATCCATCATACTAAAGTGCAGATAAATTCTACCCTCTCAAGTCAAAAGCAGTAATATATGGCATGTATTTCAATTATTAAAATTGCTGGCTGGTACATGTGTTATAACCATTATAAAGTGTGCTTGTTTTTTTGTTCTTCTAGTTCTACCAATATTTATTTATTTTTATTTATTTTAATATATTTTGACAGCAACACATCGTCAGCAATACAACTGTTTTTCAAATGGTGCTGTTATAAAAAAGTGATACATAAAAATAAAAATATAGTTAAAAACAAATTATACAATAAATACATAAATAGCTAAAAATGTGTAAGTACAAAAGTTTTGACATTCCGTTTAAAATCACAGACATCAGCTAAAACCTTTAAAGAATTAGGAAGGCCATTCCATAAAATAGCACCATTGTAGTTAAAAGAACATTTATATAGCCACACTGTGATGAGTTCAAGTAATTTTCTTGCAATTTTACCATAGTTTTCACAGCAAAATACTTTAAATTTGGTACGCAGTATGCTACCGAAACATTGTTACGGCAAGATACATAATCTATGCTGTGGCATAATATGGTATACTGAGGTAAAGAAAATGGCAGTTTATTCAGAAGATTGCCAAAATAAATCAAAATCTACTATGCGGATTTCACAGCAAATTGTATGAAAAGATACCGTGAAGCAGCTCTGCACCATGATACCGCAGCATTTTATGGTAAGCTACAGTAAATCTCATCTATAGTGTGATACCGTAATATTTACTGTAGATAACCCAACATTGGCAGATTTCATGGTTAACAATCATCACAACATGTGCTGTAATTTTATGGCAGCCTATGTTACAGTAGACCAACATGCAACTGTAATTTTTGCAGCAAGATACTGTGCAAAAATTTGCCAGCAAGTGGCCGTAAGAACTACAAGAATTGTTTATGGTTTTGCCAGTATAACTACCAATGGCAGAAAGCATTCCAAATCGTTTCAACATCGGCACGACGTCAGCGATGTTAAAACGATGTTGTACCGATGGTGGCCGATATAGAAACGACGCAGGGCCGATTTGGAATGCTAACTGGGATGTACCACCTGACATAAAGTTTGATCAGTGAACATGATTAATGATGCCAGATCAACAGTTACTATTGTTGCAAGCAGGATTACAATGAAATACATTCACACTTCTGCATTGTTGTTTTTTTCCTAGTATTTACCATATACCCAACTTTCTGTATTTATTGACTTCAAAGTATATTGATCTTCCTGTAGTAGAGCTGTATACCAGTGGATACAGCAGCATGGCATCAGCGCATCATTACATTTGCCTCCACTATTGCATGAAAGATGTTGCTTTTTGGTTTATTAAATAAATTAAAGTATCATTAGCTGAACTTTTTTTTTTTAAATTAGCAGTGCCTTAGTAATACAGTAGTAGTAGTATATGCATTGTGTGGACTCCAAGTCTTATCATCTTATCATTACATCTGCCGCTTGTATCTTTTAAGCTAATATTTCAGACCAGTAACAATTGCACATGTATACTAATCAATGCAAATTAAGTTATGTCATAGTTATGTCATAGTAATATCCCGAATAGGAGGGAGTTAACTAACAGTTTTGTTGGTTATATGTTAACTAACATTTTCGTTGGTTATTGCCAGCTCAGAGCAGTTGAGTTATATTGCTCTTTGATGCATGACATAAACTACCCAAGGTTATCATCATGTGTTATTGTGGTACACCAGGAAGTATAATTACGCATTATTCGAACAGCTGATTCCCTGATGACTGGGGAATTCCAACTGATCAAAATACTTTCCTGACACGCTCCAGTAAGCAACTTGACTTCAACATAAATACAGAAGCCTTTCCTGCTGAAACCGGACCTAAAAATTTCAGTAATTGTTAACAGGTCACCCAGCAACCACCAGGAGCCACCAGAAACATTTTATTATTATTTTGACAGAATCTCTGACTGCATTGAAAATGGGTACCTGCTGTATGAAACCTGCAGTTGTACAAGCTACTAAAACACTGGCAAAAGAGGTATGAGAAATTTCATTATATTGTTCATAATGAATATTATGGATTAAACACTTTTTTAGATAATATTTTAACCAAAAAAAAATTATATTAATACTGCACTTTCACTTTTACATGTATGGTACCTAAACATATGGTATTATATTTTTGTATATAATTTTTGTTAATACTGGGTGAATATACATACAGCTTAAATGTATTATTGTTTATATATTACATTTTATATATGCTCATCCTCATATTTGTATTGTATAGTTCAGCTTTCAGCTGAAAATCATAACTGGAACTCTGTAACGGTTATCAGTTACTAGGCTTCACCAACTTTATGTATGTATCAAATGTGTTGGGGTTAGGTTTAAGGTTAGGGTTAAGGTCAGGGCTAAAGTTAACGTTAGGTTTCCATAGTTCTAGTGTACAATGATTACTCATACCTGTTAGAGTGAAATCGAAGTATTTTTTCTACATGAAATTAATTAATAAACACTATTTCAGTGTTAACCAAACGGTTGACCTTGACAGCAGATTCTGAAAGCTCACATGTGAATTTTGGGGGGTCAACAATGCTTTGCATTTGTCTAAAGTAATTTTTTCTCATTGAAGACGGCCATTTTCACTATTTTATTACTCAGGTTAATATCAACAAATACATTTCTCTCAAAATCGATTACATATCCATTATTAGTGTGTAGAGGGCAGACTGAAAAATGCAATATGCAACTGCACGGGTTGTTCCGCATGAATTACTTTTTTTTTTTTGTCAAAATAATTCAAATTACATTTAATGTCAATATTCAAGGCCATTTGCATATAACTGAAACGATGGATATTAAAATTTGGAATTTTGAACGAAAAATTACCTTCGACCTTGAATTATAGGTCAAGGTCACTAAAACTGGGTCAATGTTAAGGTATCTTATGGTGTAGTTTCGTTCTGAATAATACAAAAAACAAAAAGCCTTCACCTGTTGTGTACCATAGTTGAAGCCTAACAAACCTCTCTCTCTCTCTCTCTCTTCCTGAGACTTCCATTGCCAAATTATAACACAGTTCATTAAATATTTATTATTAATTACTTTGTTACAGGCAGCAAAATTGGTTGCATCGTTTGTAACAGGCAAGCTGGGCTTTTCTCTCCACCAAGAAAAAGATGGGAATATATTCAGATATTTTATGAGAAACTTGAGTGAACAGATCACTAATAATTTGCAACTCAGGTAAGGTTTATCTGATGTAGTATAAAAATTATGGGGGTGATCAGATGTACTGGAGATGATGACTATGTTTATCCAATAACCATTCAAAATGTGGGGTGTTTATAAAAATGTTGATCAACTCATAAATATTTGAATATAGTGTATTAAATGAGTCATAATATTTGAACATAGTGTGTCTACCAAATTAAGTTAAAATGGTTATTTGTGTTTTTTAGAGATCTCGACAAAATGAAATTTGACAGCTTGGGATTAACAAGCATTTTAAACAGCTTAAATATGTTGCTGAACTGACTCGTTTTTGCATTGTTATTTGCAACATATGGAGTGCCATTTATAGGTAAAATAATGATTTTTATTATTTAAGCATGGCCGTTTTGGCCTGTTTATATGATTGTTATGGGTGCATGAGGTCAAACAGTTCCAGTCCAATGCATAGGACATGTCCAATAGACTGTCATTACCTCATTCTACACCCTTGTTGAAGTAGATTATGATCCTGGTGGTTTCTTGTTGTAAATGCACAACCTGTGCAAAATGCCATGGTCAAGCGGTTAAGGTGTTCGCCTGCTAATCTTTAGGTAGTATAGTACCCAGAACCGACCTACATTGCTTTAGATGCGATGTAGGGTCGCAACGACTTGCATAGCAGTTCTTGGAATTTGATATTTTTGCAACAGTTTTTTTCAACAAAAAAATTAGCATACCTTATTTTGTCATTATGTACACGAGGACTGCTCGGTTTACTATTGTGTCGCACTCAGATATGGTTGATTTCCTCCAATTTTAATCAATTTCTGTGCCATGTTCGACTTCACGTATCGTTGATAAACAATCCGCCTAGTTCGCCAACACTCACTAGAGTAGGCACAAACTTCAACGCCCCTAGTGCATAAAAAATTTAATTTTGAAATAGCTCTGTCCAGTCCAGAGTTTCTTCAGTTTGACAGTTAAAATAGTAATATAATTTCCATATTTTCAGTTTCAAGGTGTGCGAATAATTCAAATAAACACCAATTTATAACGTCAACACAAAAGCTCAGCAGTGAGTTTTAGCCAAACTAGGGGACAATAATGGCTGTCATGGATAATCAAGGAAACATGAGTACAAATAGTGCAGAAATCGATTACAATTGGAAGAAATCAACCATAATTGAGTGCGACACAATAGAAAAAAGGTATGTCTAAACCTAGAGTAGGTTTATTTCGTGTGGCAAACGTCTGTTAGATGGCTAGGTCCCACACAAGACGAAAGTCCATATTTTTTCATGTAGGACGTTGTAACCCTGTCCTGTGGACAGGGGACTTGTAGCTAGGTAGTATATATAGTATGAGGTCGAACCCCCATCGGAGCATGGTGCTGCCCCACCCCACCCAAATATAATGGGGACTTGGCAACAGGCAACCACAGTAGAAGTGCTAGTGTGAGCTCTTAAGTCATCAAAGATTCTAGATTGACCTGCCATAGGCTGCCAGTGGTGTATATATATATATATATATATATTATGGGTGGTACAATTTATTTACCCCAATTGCATATGGAAACTTGGGTGCCCATACCCACCAAGTCTGAGGGAGTTACTTAATTTTGTTGCTTTCATTGTAATTCACAAATATTGTATGGTGACTGTCATGTTATGCAGGAATGATGACGAGCTGCTCTACTTCAATGGAAACGTAGTCAACAATCCTCCAGAAGATGTCGCTAGAGTCATGGGAGATATGACTCCTGGGAAACCTATCACCATGGTAACTGATTGTTCCTATTAAAGAACACACTTGTGCTGTAACACTAGATTTACCCTACCTTTATTTAAATTATTTTAATTTACCAGCAGGTTATGCTATAAGCACTACATAACCCAATGTTTTCAGTGAAGAAACTGAATTTTCCGAGGGTATAAAAACCAGTTATTAAACATATACTTATTTTCCACATGTCCCTCTGTTATTAGCACTAGCTTTAAGTTAAAGATATAAGTAGATATAAATGAAAATATACAGTAAAAGATATAAGTAGATATAATATACAGTAAAAGATATAAGTAGATATCAATGAAAATATACAGTAAAAGATATAAGTAGATATAAATGAAAATATACAGTATAAGATATAAGTAGATATAAATGAAAATATACAGTAAAAGATATAAGTAGATATAAATGAAAATATAAGTAGATATAAATGAAAATATACAGTAAAAAATATAAGTAGATATAAATGAAAATATACAGTAAAAGATATAAGTAGATATAAATGAAAATATACAGTAAAAGATATAAGTAGATATAAATGAAAATATACAGTAAAAGATATAAGTAGATATAATATACAGTAAAAGATATAAGTAGATATAAATGAAAATATACAGTATAAGATATAAGTAGATATAAATGAAAATATACAGTAAAAGATATAAGTAGATATAAATGAAAATATACAGTAAAAGATATAAGTAGATATAAATGAAAATATACAGTAAAAGATATAAGTAGATATAAATGAAAATATACAGTAAAAGATATAAGTAGATATAAATGAAAATATACAGTAAAAGATATAAGTAGATATAATATACAGTAAAAGATATAAGTAGATATAAATGAAAATATACAGTAAAAGATATAAGTAGATATAAATGAAAATATACAGTAAAAGATATAAGTAGATATAAATGAAAATATACAGTAAAAGATATAAGTAGATATAAATGAAAATATACAGTAAAATATATAAGTAGATATAAATGAAAATATACAGTAAAAGATATAAGTAGATATAAATGAAAATATACAGTAAAAGATATAAGTAGATATAATATACAGTAAAAGATATAAGTAGATATAAATGAAAATATACAGTAAAAGATATAAGTAGATATAAATGAAAATATACAGTAAAAGATATAAGTAGATATAAATGAAAATATACAGTAAAAGATATAAGTAGATATAAATGAAAATATAAGTAGATATAAATGAAAATATACAGTAAAAAATATAAGTAGATATAAATGAAAATATACAGTAAAAGATATAAGTAGATATAAATGAAAATATACAGTAAAAGATATAAGTAGATATAAATGAAAATATACAGTAAAAGATATAAGCAGATATAAATGAAAATATACAGTAAAAGATATAAGTAGATATAATATACAGTAAAAGATATAAGTAGATATAAATGAAAATAAACAGTAAAAGATATAAGTAGATATAAATGAAAATATACAGCAAAAGATATAAGTAGATATGAATGAAAATTACAGTAAAATTTATGATTAAAATTTTAGAAAATTGATAAAAATATGATTGTGTTTGTTAATTTGAAATTAACTTTTTTAAACAGATATCCTCTCGCCCTACTGGTCAAGGAAATTTCACTTATACTTATGTGGAAGGAGTTCTCGAAAAGCCTCTTTATCCTGGTAAGTTTATAGGCACGATCATAAAAGAGCTATTGAACAACATTATCTTTGTCTAAGTAATTTGGTAATTGTAGTGAATCTAAAATGGCTGAGTATGGAAACAATTATCTCTAAAAAGAATGTGTTCCCTTCTGAAAGTATGTGTGAATTCCCTTGTAAAAGTTCACTCTTGATTATTGCATTCCCTCATGCACTAAAATTAGGTTCCATGATAATTGTGAGGGAACGCATCACTTGCGAGTCAAGGTGATAATTGCAAGGGAATGCAATCAACGAAAGGGAACGCAAAGGTATCGCAAGGGAATGTGTAGCTATCGCTATAGGAAACGTGCATGATTATTTGAAGTTAGCGCAATAATGATATAACATCTATGCCATTTCACTGGTTAAAGCAGTCCCGGGTTCAATCCTGCCCCGAGTACTCTTCATGAGCTACAACCCAACTGGATGTCAATCGCATGAGACATTAGATTAGAGGTGCCTTGTGCTGGGTGTCTATGCTGAGGCATGTAAAAGACCCAACCCATGGGGTAAATGTGTAACATGTAGTGGTCTCCTAGCCTTATCATTTCATCATTATGTCTACCTCTGGCAGCTGGTCATATAAGCTAAGCTTCAGACCCAGTAGCATTGAGACGTACATTGTCAAAACACACTTATTATAGCAATTGCTTCATTGGCTTCTCGGACCTCAATAATTGTCCATCAATATTTGATAAAAAAATAAAAATAAAAAAAGCTTACAGGCCCGTAGCCAGGCTGAGGCAGAGAAGGCGGTCTCCTCCTCTGATTTTGGGACAAATTAACCAATTTTTTTGGCAAAATTGGCAATAAATTTGTGTTTGATGGACTTTTTGGTAATATAACATTTGTGACTTGCCTTTGTACATAAACTAAAGGAAAACTATTGAGTGTACATCTCTTGTTTGCAATTAGTTTGGCAGTTATAATCTCCTATTGAACTTGTGGAAGGTCATGAAAGTAGGATTTTGCCTCCTCTATTTTTGGAGTCTGGCTACGGCCCTGGCTTATAAACTTTTCTGTGCAGATATTATTTTATTTGATATGATATCGTAACCATGGCTAACACATGACATTGGCGATATGGTCGAGAACCTTTTATCGAACGTGAAGATAACTTCTTTGCCATTTTACGTTTTTAAGGCTGACTTGGTGTAACTATAGAGCTAGCTACCTGACATGGAATCTTGAGGAAATTATTTAAAATGAAAAAAATAAAGAAGAAAAACCTAAAAGAAGCAATGGCCTTGATATGCACATTTTTCAAAAACAAAAGCATTTTGCTACAAATCAAGATACCAACCTGATTCATTTCATGAAATACTATTACGTAACTTCTTATATATATATATTTTTCAGATTTAGAAAAAGATGACCATACAAGCCCAGAGAAGCCAGCTTTGGAGAGGTTGAGGTTCAGAACTACTGCTAAATACACCACACCCGGTAGGTGGCAGCACATGCAAGTGGGCAGCAACAAAAACATTCCGAGTGAATGTGTTAGGTTGAAAAAAAAATTAGATTACCCAACTTACGTCAGTGTGTTATTTTATCCCTAAAATAGTTTTTTTTTTATTTATCTTTTTTTTTTTAAGGTTTTTTTTTAATATATTAGCTGTATAACAAGAGCATGCCTTCCTATCGATAATTTATTAATATTTCAATGCTTTAAAATATGAACTAATGAATTAGTAGTAAATATGTATAATCTTTTTTCTTCTTTTTTTTTCACAAGTTGGCTCCCTCGACAGCGGCAAACTTATTGCCTCAGATGAGGTCACCTTGCTCCACTCTTAAGAAAAAATTATAAATTTGTATAATATGTAATTACTGTTATATGTTATTTAAGGAGCCAATAAAAACTGTGTCATTGTCATTATGAACCAATGATAATGCAGTCCTGATATGATGACTTTTGAGGTAAATATAATGTTAAAATTGAATTGTTTTCAGCACCTGTTCTTGAAATTCCTGATGTTCGTGTCGGTCGCATTGAATCGGGGGTTCATAAGGGCAATTACCTGAAATATGACCCAAACTTCGGAAATGTGGGGATGGCTAGGGGTGTGATTGAAGATGACCCAAATTGTAAGTAATTCTGTGTACAGTCTAAGTTAATATTGTATTGTAACATAAATCCACAAAATACTTTCAAGGGACATTGAGGCTGTATTTGTATTATACCTGTCATAGTGAGTCTTAGTGTTTATGGCTTTTATTGATTAAATTTGGTAAATTTATTTATTTCAAAGACATTTTACAAATGGAGAATATTATTTCTTTCAGTCAAGTTCTGGCGATGCCATTTTGTTTTCCTGGAATATTTGCGAAACGGTCACAGAGGTACTCCTATCCGAGAAGCTTACCGGCCGCAGTCTCTTCCATTATTTTTGAGCATTTCATCACATGGAGTATCATGGCAGGTAAGTCAAATCATTTGGTATTTTGTATATTACCCACATTAATCATGTCAAGTTGGCTCGACGTTATAATTGGTGTCGCTCACCCAGCTTATGTCGGATTGACACTGGGCCAATGTGGGACCAACATTCTTGGTAACGGTCAACAAGACATGAAGAAGTGGCTTATAACAGTCAAATGCTGAAAAAACTGTCTTTATGGTATTTAGTACTAAGCGGGAAAGAACCAATGTCCCTCCTGTCAAACTCGGCAATGTTACTCTTTCAGAGGTCTTCACTCATGCACTCATTTGGGTTTGACACTTCAGAGTGGTGACCTTTCTTGGGACAAGCATATCTGTGGTATTGTTTCTAAGGCAAACAAACATCTTGGTCTAAAATACACACAGCCTCCAGACGTGTCCTAACTAAATGCTATCTCACCTTTGTTAGACCTCTTGTTGACTATGGTGACATATTCAATGATAGTTGTACTGGGGAGTTATCTAACACACTTGAAGCTGTAAATCTTGAGGCAGCACGTATTGCCACTGGTGCCAAGAGATATACTTCTCATGAGGTTCTTTATTGGTCTGGTCTACACTTTCCAAGCGTAGATGCTTTCACAAACTGAAAAAGTTTTACAAGATTTTCAACAATAAGACCAGTGCACAATTATGTCACGCGAGGCCTAAATGAACTTTATATTAATCTTCCACTCATGAGGAAAGAATTGTATGAAAGGTCTTTTGTGCCCAGTTCAATTTCCTTATGGATGAACCTTCATTTGTCTGTGAAGTCAAGCCCAAGTTGTGTGAACTTTAAGCAGAAATTAAAAATAACTTCATTATTATTCAAAGGCAGAAGTTATGTTGGCACAGCTCCGGCTTGGTTTCTCATATCTTAATGCTCACTTATATGTGAAAGGGTGTATTAATTCCCCATTTTGTAACTGTGGCACTTCTGCAGAAACTATCAACCACTTTTTCCTCGAATGTCCGAACTATTCCAACAATAGACAAATCCTGTTAAATAGTGTTAGTAAAACAACACCACTCCAAATAACTTCCAATTTACTTATATTTGGAGACGAATCTCTGCCCACAGATGTCAATTTTGATATAATCATCCAAACAATATCATTTATTTCATCAACAAATCGCTTTTAGTTCAATCCTAGCCTAATTGTAATAGTTCATCAATAGATCAATTATTCATTCAGTTTTTACTTTACTTATAAACCGCCTGCCACAGGTCTTTTGTAAAGTTTGCACATCATACTAACCAAGAATGAACCAGCCTTAGGCTCGTTGGCAAAATTTAATAAATATGTTTAAACAAAGACGTGAAGAGTTAGGTCGTCTTAAAAGTTCATAATGGTAATATGTTAATGCCTAAGCATGAAGCCAAAGGCTGTTTTTCATGTGAAACATGACTTTGTAAACACATAAAAAATGTAAATATGCCAAAACATAAGTAGGCATTATTAATTTTTAGATCAGCCTCCCCCATTTAGGCCTACCTGTTAACTGACAAAGGTAAGCCTTCCTGCCTGTTCAACTCCTGTACATATATATCATTTGAGGGTGTACATAGTGTTCCGCTGCTATGGGCAGAGCTCCGCACATCCCATGTTAAATTTCCTTTATAATATATAGTGCAGCTATTACAAGCACATGTTGGACCATTCCAAGTAGATTTCAGCTTCTTAAATGTATTAAAGTCCATAATTTTCATTAAAAGTGGCTGGGTTTGCTAATATCTATTTAACTTTGATTTATTTGCAGTTCAAAAGTGCAGGACAATATGGGCACCCCGTGGAGCCTTCACCTGAGATTTTGTTTATCCCTAATGTAGTGAAGGGTCCATTGCTCGCTTTGGAGTCATTTTCTTTACAAGGTGAGTCGTACCTGATATATCAATTGACATAGAATAAAAACGGCCATGAATTAGAAAGCTCTCACTAATTTTTTCAATATTTAACGCATGCAAATAATTATTCCAGGGAGACTCTTTAAGATTAAATGGGGGCCAGATGGTTTTGCAGCAAAATGTATACATTTTCATTTAGTGGCCCCTCCCCATCCGGTAATTCAGCCCTCGAAGGTCCTGGGCCTCCACGCGGCGAGGGTGGGAACACTTGGGGTGAAGTCCTCTATCCCCAGTGGCTAAAACAGGACAGTGCGCATTGCACAAGCTGCTCCAGCTATCCAACGCAGACACTTATTGATTTTTTGCATGATTCTGGTTTCTACTACCAACTATGAATGATCAATCTTACCCTAGACAGCCTCTACATAGCCCACTCAGGTGCTGATGAGGCATTAAACAATAACACTACCTATCCGGTAATTCACTGCTTACTTTGAGCCAACACTTGCATACATCACATGGTCAGTTGTGGTGGGTTGCTTGGACTCAGTGTAGTCAGTTTGATTGAACAAACAGTAACATACTAAAACTAATTCGCAATATACATTCTAGGGCGCTATCTCAAGATGTCACCAAGAGGACTCGAAGTGGATCTGCACGGACCAAGTGTATCCTCTGAATCAAGGATTTATTTTTGGGATATTGATGCCAGATGAAGAATTTTTCTCTGAACATACAATGTCATGCAAATAGTGAATGGCATGGTGTCCAATATATAGCTTTATTGGATGAAGAACAGCTATATTGGACGTGGCATTAGCTGAGTCCAATATAGCTTTCTGAGTCCAAAAAACTCTAGGGAGAATATAATAGTATTATGTTTCTTGTATCTTTAATTTAAAAGGGCAATGATGTCGAACTCTCTCGGTTTTATTGTTCATGGTTTTACTTATATTGTAAGAGAGAGATTTTAGTTTTGCTCAAGCAATTTAATTGCTTCATTGTTATAACTCATGTAACATACACCGTCCTCCAAAAATATAGGAACAGTTGTACATTTACACTAGTCTCATATATTTGGTCTTAAATTTTTGGAAGGACGTGTAGTTTTTACTAGTTTTTACATTTATGTGATATTACGAAATTATTGTTCCTGTAATTACTATTTACCAAATCATTGTACATAAAAGATCATTTTGTAATAAAACGACATGTTTTTAATTTCTACGTTGGTTATTTCTTAATTACGTTCTTAATGGCAATGATGGAAGACATTTTGAAACATTAACAATTGACAGGTAGTCCTCTGATAGAACAGAAGTAGTAATTTTATTAACCAAAAGTGGATGGCGACCAGAAAAAGACAGGGTTATCAGGCTGGTTGCCTTTATAGAATCAGGTTTGAATTATATACGAATAATGAAGGTCAATATCCATTTATAACAGGTATGTAACCAGCTGAAAAAGTAGTTTTTTATGCAATTGTGTAATTCTTTAAATGTTTTGAAATCGTGATAGTGTTGTTGCTGAAAAGTATTCCATAGAATCGCTCCTTCCTTACTGGAAGCAAACATTATGATGAGATGGTAAGGCCACACCACACTACTAATTTACCCCCATAGTGGGGACTCTTACTTACGTAAGTAGGATTGAACTCGAATATGTGAGCTGCAAAATGCTTTAGTTGATCAAAGATAAACTTTTATTAAATTTTAAATTTTATTTTTTTTTCGAAGTTTTTCTTTATGACATATTCTGTTAATGCAGCTTCTATAATACAAGTGGAATTCTATGTTAACACAAGGACTTAGTGACCCATCCCTGCTGTGAGTTCAACCCCATGTTAATTGCAATTAACACTATGCCACTGGTACCACACATTAACCCCAGATGGCAGTAGCTGTACTGCCAGAAAGTAGTGGCTGATTCTTCCTCCTGAACTCAGAATCAGAACTCAGAATCATTTTATTCATATTACATATATATGCATTTAGTTGTACAGATATCATTACGACACACATGGTGCATGAACATGACATATATATGTAATAAGGGTGACACCTCCAAGATAAATATATATCGCTACTGAGGTGCCACCCATGATTTCAGAAGATCCCCTTCCAATCCATTCAGTTGAGATCATTGTCAAAAATTAATAAATAAATATAACATTAATTATTTAGAGACATATTTTGTAGAAAGCACAGAGCTACATTTGAAATGCTATTTATAATATATGATAATCAAATGGCATGATATTAAGACAAAAGTAAAGGAATCCCGAAGGAACCGATAGATACAAAAGGAACAAGATTAAGAAGGGGTGTTATGCTTTATTTCGGTTTTACTGCAAGTACCTTAACCATTAGACCAGATACAGTACACTTTGACTACAGCCGAGTTTTAGTTATTCAAATTACAATACTAAGTAAAAACTCAGATATAGTTATCCAGAGCTACCTCAAGCTATAACAAGCCAATATACAAACCAGCTGACAAATGTGGTAACTTCCTAATTATAGATGCAACTTTTGTTGTAACTGAAACACATAACCTACTTGGTTCCTACAATTAAATACCACTCATACGGCCTTTAAGATTTAATTTACAAAAATAACTTGATTAAGTAATAATTATAGTTGACTTTAATTGTAGCCTTCAGTACTTGTAGCTCTAGATCAATTAGTTTAGTGGGAGGTATGCATAGAGAGCATATTAAAGCATAATGTTTAAGGAGTTTTCCAGCTCAGTTTAGCTTCTTAAAAGACAGAGCATAAGTTTCAAGATTCTGATGTAGGGGAAGACGGGGCAAAATAGGATCACAGGCGTTTGCCATCATGACAGCACTTAGCAGGTTAGTACATTTATATACAAGACCAAGGCGACTGACTTTGTCAAGCACAGCTTTTACTCCCCCTGCGCAACTGCCTTCAATGATGGGGCCAGTTTCAGTCACTTCAAAAATGGCTATATGATACACAAAAATAATTTTTCGTCTTATTCTAAATGATAACTTCCATTATTTATGGGTATTTACCACTTATATACAAGGAATTCCTTTGTAACAGTAAGGCACTGTTAGGGTTCATGTTAGTCATGCAAGGGTTGATTCAGACAATTGGAGGCCAGTTATGTGTTCACTGAACAATGGATATTTATTCATTGTGTCATCTTCATATTCCATTTCATGTCATTTCATGTCATTTCATGTTCACAATATCCATACTTTCTTGTGCTTGTGCTTGTACGTGTACTTGTACTTGTACTTGTACGTGTACTTGACACTGCAATTAATGTACATAGAAATAGTGAGATTCATATAGGAACATATATGCTATACATGAAAAATGTGATGAATTAATAACATTCTGATTTGCCAATTAACTAACCTTTTTTTGGGCTCCTTTCTATTCAAATCTTGCAGCTGAATGAAGTTTAACTGAACACAGGAAATGGAAGTGCTTCCAAGGTGTGAATAACAGTAAATTGTCATAGGTGAAAAAAACAGTATACAATGTACAACCTTGTTAAACACCACACCCTTGCCTGTACGCTGGGAAATGTTCAATTCTCATCTCTAATGGCAGCTAATTTGCATATTTCACCATCTACACACATGATGGTGCTTCCTGATTGGCAAATATCTCCCAAGCACAGTGTGCTGTCAGCTTTAAGCCAATCAAGTCACCTAACTTAGCAATCTTTGTTTAAGAATTGAATGTAATCAATGCCAACAAAACGTATTCCTAATGTATTCAGCTGCATTCTGATTGGCTGTTGCAAATGACATTGCTGCCTCTTGAGATGAGAGGCAAATAAGGCAGTCAGTAGCCTTGGTATTAGTTAAAGTATGAACTTGTGCTGTCATCACTGAGCAATGTCATATATGTTGGCAAATGCTTGTGATAGGACATTGAAAATTTTCGTATGATTTGTCACTGCCACCAGGTGCAATCAATTAACTGATGGCATCACAGACTTCCATGACAGTCATTTTGAATGATGCTGACACTTTGTGTAAGTATGCCACAACAAAAATGTTCCTCTAGCGTTTATTTTGGTCCATTTGTGATTTTCGGGAAAAGGTAAGGATAGCCTTCTGCCACTGGAACATAAATATATATTTTTGAAATGTAGATCCGAATTATATATAAATTAACAAACATTTAAACAATTTTTCAGTATTAGACAACTAATTAGTTGTACTGTTTTGGAGGCTGCGAATTTGATAATACTATTTAGTCATAAAATACAACCATAAAAAAATTGAGAAAATTCTACACAACTAGCAGGACTTTTTGAAATATGGCTTTCCATTATCGTTCTAAATTACACATTATATAGATTCATTAGATTACTCATATTTAAAAATGAGTAATCTAATGAATCTATCTGGCATTAATTACAAAAAACAAATGTTACATTGAAAGAAATCAAGAGCAAAACATTGGCAATACAATGGAAATGGCATCATCACCCATTGTTGAGTATTGTGACGTCATCATTTGGTTTGTTTACATATTGGATTTTTGATGGCTTGAAAAATTAATACGAGGTGAAATTTATTTTATAGATTGTGAACCCTGCAGGGATCTGGATGGTAGGTAATCAGTATTATGGTTACCATAAATATTAGTTGAGGCAACGCTACACTACACAGTCTTTTAGACATATTACGACAAATGGTTTTAGTGACAGAGTTCTATTCCAGAAAGTAATTTTTTTAAAGCATAAAAATTCAATTTTTTTCCATATTTAATAAAACAGAGCTTCTCAAATTTCAATGACTAAACTTTTTACCGCAGTATCTAGAATGTTACAATATTACAATAGTTTTGGCAAATGATTCTGCCGAGTAAAATAATTGTCAAATGGAAATGACAGAACTTCTAGTAAAAATAGAGTTAATATGATAATGCAATGTGCATGAGGGGCCGCATGGATAATCCTGTGTCATGTACATGTACCATGGCATTTTTATACCCTTTTTTTTAAGAGCTGTAGCAGATTCAAAGGTAGGGGGGGGGGGCGGTTTAAGGGGGGTTCTTAGTCCAGTAACTGAACTAGGGGGCTCTTAGCCCCCCTCCCCTTCTTGGCCTAATACATCACTGTGCATAAGAAATTAGAGGGAACACTGCAAACAATTTTGGATCTGCCCCTGACTTAAGGGTTCTTCTATATAACAAAATTAAATTAAATTGCATTGTTGATGCAATGAATTAATTAATTTGTGATACTAGTTTGGATAGCGACTGTCATGTCACACCAGAAAAGTGTATAAGACTGAAATTCAGACGTATTTAAATATATTGTACCAAACAGTTTTCAGAAAATACCTAAGTAGCAATTTTGGTCTACATGGTTAGCGACTGTCATACCACATGCCATTTATAGGAAATAGCATGAAAATTAGTGACATTAAATTTCAGTGTCTAAACAAAATCCAGAAAATACATATTCATCATTGATATTCTGTTGTATGTTTAAAACCCATGATGTTTCATTAGCATCACTGTCGCGGTCAATTTCACTGAAGTGATTTATTCAACTGGTGTTGAATGTTGTATTGAAGTCATTGATGTAATCATTATGGTCATCCACTAGATTAAGCTGTTTCTGTTGGTAACATTTTCTGACACAGGAGAAATCGAACTGCACCTATTTGACTAATCAGCTATCAAAATCGGGTTATCAGCAAGCTGTCAAAACCGAGTTGTCAACACACAGATTCATTTGTAAACAAAAGTACGTGCTTGCATTAGGCCACGCCCACATCTATTTATAGCCTGGTACTATTTTAGGGCTTTTCCCGAAAATAACGGCCTTCTCTTTCCTTATTGATATCTTATCAATGGACTGCAGGTTGGTGTTGTTTGCATTACTGTTAGTTCATATTTCCTTCTGCAATTAAGCTTTATTTCATTCCCTTCTGCTCGTTGCTTGCGTAGTCTTACTGATGAACAATGAGGCCTTATGCATTAATTTCTAAGGCCTAACTGCCACAGCCAATCACAGAGTCTGTTAGAGCTCGTTGCCTTGCAAAATGGCCTTGCAAAGAAATAAGCTCTACTCTGATTGGTCGAACGTTCATTTAGTTGACAAGCCTCATGGCAATGGACATGGCTCCCATCATGTCCCATGAAACATTCAAAACCATAGTTCTACTGCTTGTCCAGTCTTGGAATCACCTAGAAATGGTCATTAACCGAGTTCTAACGTGAGTTTCTTCAAGTTTGTCAGGAAAATCCTAAGTAAAGAATGATTTTTGTGTAAGTAGGTCATTATTATTTTGTGCGCATCATGGCCGCGCAGATTAATTAGGACAACATAGTTCGATCCGGTCATCTGAGAATAGCATGACAGTAGATTTTGTGTTTGGCCAATCTCTAGTCATAAAAGCCCTACGGGCGGCCCCTACGGGGCCGCTCCTGCGGCCTATAATGCAGTTAGTTGCTAACCCTTGAAAATTATTTGTTGTTAGCTATAATAGTTTACATTTATCAAGTAATTTGTTTTAAAATTTAAGTTCATTGATGAAATGATTTTATGATGAACAAATGCATAGATAGATGGATAAATAGATACAATGTAGATAGATATGCAGCTCTCTAAGGCAAGTTATTGCCGCTATCAAGGGTTGATTGATGAGATGAGAGAGAGGAGTCCACCCATGTTACACATTTAGTCATTTACCCCATGGGTGAGATCTACTTGCCTCAGCATAGATACTGAGTACAAGGGATGCGTACCTACATGTACTAGTTTTTTTTGTTTTTTTTTTGTTTTTCTATTTTTCTAAAAATTGTAGTTAATAGGTTAACGAACGTGACTATTCACTCTGGTGGAGTAATTACTGTAGTTGATTTTCAGTTGAACGTTTTGAGTGTAATGGATATAATTGATTAAGTTAATTAACAATAAATATTAAGTCCATGTGGGCAAAATGAAACAGACTGAATGGGGCAAAATGGCGTCGCCCAGATACCCTTGCTAGTAATATCCCCATTTTGCCCCACTTTCCTTTTTTTAAACCATGAATCACTGACCCTTTTTTGTTATTGAAACTGCATCATGGTATAATTAATTAAATATAACAAAAAATAAATAAAATAATAAATTACTATGAGACACTTATAGTCAGAAAACAAGGTTTTACATAACCAATTTTCTGCCACTACATAATATAAATAGAACTACTAACTGTAGTTAGTACATTTAGAACTTTATTCTTGGCATCCCAATCCAGAAGTTTTAGCTACTTAACTTTTTTAACTTTTGTGGCTGATGGTATAAAGCGGAACTCTTAAATAAACCCACCAAATCATTTTTCCCATTTCAGTGCCCCATAGGGTGTCCCATTTTGCCCCAGGCACGGGGCAAATTGGGACAAAACGGCTTATTTTAATTTTGTGGTCATCCTAAAAGATGGAATGCATTGAATTGTTACTAAACTGATAAATGTGTTTTGTAACCATTTTGTGGTTTTAAGATTAAACCCCTCCAAGCTATAGGGCTTCAAAGTTAGCTAGCCCATTTTGCTCTGCCTTCCCCTACTGTATAATCAAGCAAAATCTATCGTTTCATCATATTTATGTAAAAGTGCTGGAAGGTTAAAATCACACCAATTTCTAATACTTATGATGAATTCTTTGGGAATGTAGTTGGCAGACTGTTCATGAGTAGTGCCATGAATGTTATGTGTTTGAGATATCAGTGTCTATAATGTTTGTTCAAGTCATTCCACAGACAGTTTCCCTCTTCTACATTGTTTGTATTACACCTTTTCTTTCTCCTACGCAAATTCACAAGTAAGATATTTTGTTCACTTTTTCTAGTTATCAAAACCCTCTCAGAAGTGCCACCGGAGTGCTACTTCACCACTCTACCCACAAATATACTCTTTTTATGCACTCTTTTTCTGTGCATTTAAGTGCAGTTATGACACAGTTGCGAAGCAGATGAAAATGTAATACCCTTAATTCTAGGAATATTGACAGCTCACACAGGACTGTTTGTGTATACAGCAATAGGAATTACGGTAAAATAAAATCACAGAAAAAAAGACATACTTGCAAAAAGGGGTAAATTGAAGTTATGAACGTAATGATGAGATGGTTCACTCTTAAAAATTGTGTTTCTCAATAATTTATTCACTGGTCTCCATCATAAAGTTAGTTTAAAATCAGCTAAGATATTGTTTGTCATTGTCTAAGGAAAAATGATATCTTGGCTGATTTTTTATTGGATGGACACCAATGAAACAATTATTATCTCCAACAGACAATCTTTTTAAAGATTGGAACAAACCTAATCTCTTGAAAAAATGTTTTCATTGCATTTTTCCTAAACATGGTAGTAGTAGTAGTAGTAGTAGTGGCAGTAGTAGTAGTGGTAGTAGTAGTAGTAGTAGTAGTAGTAGTAGTAGTAGTAGTAGTAGTAGTAAAAGTAGTAGTAATAGTAGTAGTAGTAGTAGTAGTGGTGGTAGTAGTAGTAGTAGTAGTAGTAGTAGTAGTAGTAGTAGTAGTAGTAAAAGTAGTAGTAAAAGTAGTAGTAGTAAAAGTAGTAGTAATAGTAGTAGTAGTAGTAGTAGTGGTGGTAGTAGTAGTGGTAGTAGTAGTAGTAGTAGTAGTAGTAGTAGTAAAAGTAGTAGTAATAGTAGTAGTAGTAGTAGTAGTGGTGGTAGTAGTAGTAGTAGTAGTAGTAGTAGTAGTAGTAGTAGTAAAAGTAGTAGTAGTAGTAGTAGTAGTAGTAGTAGTAGTAGTAGTAGTAGTAGTAGTAGTAAAAGTAGTAGTAAAAGTAGTAGTAGTAAAAGTAGTAGTAATAGTAGTAGTAGTAGTAGTAGTAGTAGTAGTAGTAGTAGTAGTAGTAGTAGTAGTAGTAAAAGTAGTAGTAATAGTAGTAGTAGTAGTAGTAGTAGTAGTAGTAGTAGTAGTAGTAGTAAAAGTAGTAGTAATAGTAGTAGTAGTAGTAGTAGTAGTGGTGGTAGTAGTAGTGGTAGTAGTAGTAGTAGTAGTAGTAGTAAAAGTAGTAGTAATAGTAGTAGTAGTAGTAGTAGTAGTAGTAGTAGTAGTAGTAGTAGTAGTAGTAGTAGTAAAAGTAGTAGTAAAAGTAGTAGTAGTAAAAGTAGTAGTAATAGTAGTAGTAGTAGTAGTAGTGGTGGTAGTAGTAGTGGTAGTAGTAGTAGTAGTAGTAGTAGTAGTAGTAGTAAAAGTAGTAGTAAAAGTAGTAGTAGTAAAAGTAGTAGTAATAGTAGTAGTAGTAGTAGTAGTGGTGGTAGTAGTAGTGGTAGTAGTAGTAGTAGTAGTAGTAGTAGTAGTAGTAAAAGTAGTAGTAAAAGTAGTAGTAGTAAAAGTAGTAGTAATAGTAGTAGTAGTGGTAGTAGTAGTGGTAGTAGTAGTAGTAGTAGTAGTAGTAGTAGTAGTAGTAGTAGTAAAAGTAGTAGTAAAAGTAGTAGTAGTAAAAGTAGTAGTAATAGTAGTAGTAGTAGTAGTAGTGGTGGTAGTAGTAGTGGTAGTAGTAGTAGTAGTAGTAGTAGTAGTAGTAGTAGTAAAAGTAGTAGTAAAAGTAGTAGTAGTAAAAGTAGTAGTAATAGTAGTAGTAGTAGTAGTAGTGGTGGTAGTAGTAGTGGTAGTAGTAGTAGTAGTAGTAGTAGTAGTAGTAGTAGTAGTAGTAGTAGTAGTAGTAAAAGTAGTAGTAAAAGTAGTAGTAGTAAAAGTAGTAGTAATAGTAGTAGTAGTAGTAGTAGTAGTGGTAGTAGTAGTAGTAGTAGTAGTAGTAGTAGTAGTAGTAGTAGTAGTAGTAGTAAAAGTAGTAGTAATAGTAGTAGTAGTAGTAGTAGTAGCGGTGGTAGTAGTAGTGGTAGTAGTAGTAGTAGTAGTAAAAGTAGTAGTAATAGTAGTAGTAGTAGTAGTAGTAGTAGTAGTAGTAGTAGTAAAAGTAGTAGTAATAGTAGTAGTAGTAGTAGTAGTAGTAGTAGTAGTAGTAGTAGTAGTAGTAAAAGTAGTAGTAATAGTAGTAGTAGTAGTAGTAGTAGTGGTGGTAGTAGTAGTGGTAGTAATGGTAGTAGTAGTAGTAGTAGTAGTAAAAGTAGTAGTAATAGTAGTAGTAGTAGTAGTAGTAGTAGTAGTAGTAGTAGTAGTAGTAGTAGTAGTAGTAAAAGTAGTAGTAATAGTAGTAGTAGTAGTAGTAGTAGTAGTAGTAGTAAAAGTAGTAGTAATAGTAGTAGTAGTAGTAGTAGTGGTGGTAGTAGTAGTAGTAGTAGTAGTAGTAGTAGTAGTAGTAGTAGTAAAAGTAGTAGTAGTAGTAGTAGTAGTAGTAGTAGTAGTAGTAGTAGTAGTAGTAGTAGTAGTAGTAGTAAAAGTAGTAGTAAAAGTAGTAGTAGTAAAAGTAGTAGTAATAGTAGTAGTAGTAGTAGTAGTGGTGGTAGTAGTAGTAGTAGTAGTAGTAGTAGTAGTAGTAGTAGTAAAAGTAGTAGTAATAGTAGTAGTAGTAGTAGTAGTAGTAGTAGTAGTAGTAGTAGTAGTAGTAGAAGTAGTAGTAAAAGTAGTAGTAGTAAAAGTAGTAGTAATAGTAGTAGTAGTAGTAGTAGTGGTGGTAGTAGTAGTGGTAGTAGTAGTAGTAGTAGTAGTAGTAGTAGTAGTAGTAGTAGTAGTAGTAGTAGTAGTAAAAGTAGTAGTAATAGTAGTAGTAGTAGTAGTAGTAGTAGTAGTAGTGGTAGTAGTAGTAGTAGTAGTAGTAGTAAAAGTAGTAGTAATAGTAGTAGTAGTAGTAGTAGTGGTGGTAGTAGTAGTAGTAGTAGTAGTAGTAGTAGTAGTAGTAGTAGTAAAAGTAGTAGTAAAAGTAGTAGTAGTAAAAGTAGTAGTAATAGTAGTAGTAGTAGTAGTAGTGGTGGTAGTAGTAGTGGTAGTAGTAGTAGTAGTAGTAGTAGTAGTAGTAGTAAAAGTAGTAGTAAAAGTAGTAGTAGTAAAAGTAGTAGTAATAGTAGTAGTGGTAGTAGTAGTAGTAGTAGTAGTAGTAAAAGTAGTAGTAATAGTAGTAGTAGTAGTAGTAGTAGTAGTAGTAGTAGTAGTAGTAGTAGTAGTAGTAGTAGTAGTAGTAAAAGTAGTAGTAATAGTAGTAGTAGTAGTAGTAGTAGTAGTAGTAGTGGTAGTAGTAGTAGTAGTAGTAGTAGTAAAAGTAGTAGTAATAGTAGTAGTAGTAGTAGTAGTGGTGGTAGTAGTAGTAGTAGTAGTAGTAGTAGTAGTAGTAGTAGTAGTAAAAGTAGTAGTAAAAGTAGTAGTAGTAAAAGTAGTAGTAATAGTAGTAGTAGTAGTAGTAGTGGTGGTAGTAGTAGTGGTAGTAGTAGTAGTAGTAGTAGTAGTAGTAGTAGTAGTAGTAGTAGTAGTAGTAGTAGTAGTAAAAGTAGTAGTAAAAGTAGTAGTAGTAAAAGTAGTAGTAATAGTAGTAGTAGTAGTAGTAGTGGTGGTAGTAGTAGTGGTAGTAGTAGTAGTAGTAGTAGTAGTAGTAGTAAAAGTAGTAGTAAAAGTAGTAGTAGTAAAAGTAGTAGTAATAGTAGTAGTAGTAGTAGTAGTGGTGGTAGTAGTAGTGGTAGTAGTAGTAGTAGTAGTAGTAGTAGTAGTAGTAGTAGTAGTAGTAGTAGTAAAAGTAGTAGTAAAAGTAGTAGTAGTAAAAGTAGTAGTAATAGTAGTAGTAGTAGTAGTAGTGGTGGTAGTAGTAGTGGTAGTAGTAGTAGTAGTAGTAGTAGTAGTAGTAGTAGTAGTAGTAGTAGTAGTAGTAGTAGTAAAAGTAGTAGTAATAGTAGTAGTAGTAGTAGTAGTAGTAGTAGTAGTAGTAGTAGTAGTAGTAGTAGTAGTAAAAGTAGTAGTAATAGTAGTAGTAGTAGTAGTAGTAGTGGTGGTAGTAGTAGTGGTAGTAGTAGTAGTAGTAGTAGTAGTAAAAGTAGTAGTAATAGTAGTAATAGTAGTAGTAGTAGTAGTAGAACAACACTTAGCATACAAATAAACACTCAGCATATTTTGTCTGTACGACTGATCAGTAAAACCCTTCAAGAATTTTCTGGTTTGTTGAAGTACCACCTGAACAATGGTATTGTTGAAAAAAAATGGAAAAAAGGTAATTGAGGGCATCTGTTGAGCAGCTTTCGAAAATGCACACAATACCTCAGCAAAAATGGCACCCACTGACTTAGTACACATCGCTTGACAATAAGATAAACAAACACAAGAGTTGTGTGATAACAAATAAACAGAAAAGAACAATGAGTTTGCAACTTTTTGCTTCATCAGGTATCACAATGTCGACTTCCCTGTTGCGTCATTTGCTAATAATTGAAAAAAATTACACGTTAATTTAAAGATGGAAAAATATATTGATCGTGGCATACCAAGCATAAATTGGTCCAATTCTGTTGTCAAATATAGCAGAGATGATCTATAAATATCACCGGAAGTAGAATAAGGAAGCGCACCCTGGCGGAAGTGACTTATTTTCTCTGGTATCCTTTCAGTTGTTTATGGTGGGCATTCTCTGTTTAGATAAACAATAAAACAGACACGATCTGCCAAGATATGAAAAGGACTTCCTCCGTCATCACTCTTATCTTGAATGATGTGATTGACCAGATCTGTGGTCAATGGAGTTAAATGTAATTGATGAATCAGAAGTCCTCAGAAATGCAATGGTCAGTCCTAAAGGGATATCCTCATTGTGGGAAGGTGGGGTAAAAAAAGCGTCATTTTGAATATTTGATTATTAAATAAATTTTGAAGAAATGGAACTGCAGTTAAAAATTCCCCACCCCCCCCCCTTTAAAAAAAAAAAGAAAAAAAAGAATTATTGAAACTAGTATAGTTTTAAATCTCATTTTCATATTTAGATTAACCAGCTAATTTAAAATTATTCGTATGTAGACATTTAATTGCTTGTGAACACACTGCCTATCTTTACTCATTTCTAATGACTGACTGAATGACTGAATGACTGAATGACTTACTTAATTTACTTAATTTACTTACTTAGTTACTTATTACTTACTTAATTACTTACTCACTTACTCACTATGTAATTAACTTACTAGGTGACTTACTTACTTATTTTCTTACCTTAAATTCTTCTTTCTTATTATGTAACGAAATATTGCTCAATATTCTATCGATAGGAACTACCCAGGTATTTCTGCAACCTGCTGACTCGGAACATCAACAAAGCCTAAATTAAGCTCAGAATGCTTCACTCATATCAATATTACTGATAGAGCAAAGCATACCTGACATATTTTGAAGCAAAGTTACATATTTTGAGGGGTAATAATCCTGCATTATTTTGCAAAATTGGCAATAGAAGTGTCCAGAGGGTTTAGAGATTTGAGAAGTGACTCATTCAATGGTCATCCAGTTTCTATCCTAGCATTTGGTAAGCAAATATTAGCTTAGTCTGCAAAAAATGTGCAGGTGGGACAACTAGATAGTGTTCTCTGCCATAATACATGTAGTTTCGTGGTGTGATAACATGGTGTCTGCAGATCAAGAGATTCAAATGTTGAATCCTTCCCTCTGATATACTTAAGTTTTGCATTAATTTTCCTTGGTCAATTGTGCCACGTGCGTTTTCCATGCGTTTATCCTTCTCATGGAAAATGCACGTGGCACATTTGACCATGTACAAATGTAATACCATTCAGTTGCAAATTTCGTACCTACAAAAATTATAAAAATGGGAATATACCATAAACAGTACAAAACAATGACACACTCGGAACATACCTACATTTTATTTCACTCTATAAGTTGTACAAAATAGGAAATCATTTATTCTTGTTTTGTATTATATTAAAGTTGCTTGGAAATCAAATAAAAAAGAATCTAACTATTTCGTAAAGCGTGGTAAATTCATAAAAATTAATAATATAATTGACAGGGTGATTTCATTAATTAGGCCCTCACTGATGAATTCAATTATGTTAAAGGATGTAAAATGAACATGTAAAATATTTTCGGAAAGATTTTATGAAATAGAAGAAAAGATGTGTTAGTTTGCTGAAACCATGTGAAAGACTTGCATCATGCCTATTGCTTTTTAAGAAAGGTTGTTTATTGCAAAATGACCTTGGCTTATGGAACAAAATGTCAAATATGCATTTTTGATTGATTTGGTAAAGATTTTGTTATTCACTTGCAGTCAACTGATATTTTATAATTTGCATAAATTACATAAACCACTGAGTTGTATAATGCTTATTTTTAGAAAATAATTGCTTTTCTATTATTTCTATTATGAAATAAGTAATTCTGATTATTATTTATACAAATTTTAAAGAAAAGACTGCCCACACAATATCGAATGGCACTGTGCAGCTACTGTGCTTATTGTTCGTTTTACTGAATATACATTTTTCATATTTGAAATTATCTGCATGAAGAATCTACAACAATTATTCTTATAATTACATTTTATATCGAATTCCTTCCATTTAATAAAAAATATATGGGGGGGGGGGGTTGATATTGTTAAAAACACTTCACAGAATTTCATTACACTATCATGTTTTTTTGTGAAGATATGTAGGACAGCAAAAACAAGGTAAATAAATTATAAAAAAAAAAATTATGTTAGCTTGAGCATTCAGAAATAAACAGTGCATGAAATTAAATTATAATCATTTATTGAAATGTGATAAATCCTCAACAACAGTACTTTATGCTCATTAATTTTGTTGAGGATGTGTCCTTGTGAATATCCTGTTTCATCTGTGACCAAATTGGATCATTTTTGACCACTAAATTTAATGTTTATTCGAAGTAAATTATCTATCTATCTATCTATCTATCTATCTATCTATCTATCTATCTATCTATCTATCTATCCCTCTATCTATCTATCTATATATCTATCTATCTATTTATCTACCTACCTATATACCTATCTATATATCTACCTATCTATCTATATATCTATATATCTATCTATCTACCTATCTATCTATATATGTGTTTTACCAAATCAAGTTGAATACCTGCGCCAAAGTTCCATATATTTAGGTTGAAATGCCATATTAGGTATACCCTTATTGTAGCGATAGACTTGGTATCATGTTCTTATGAATTACTATATTTAGTCAAAATATTGGCGTCACAAATATCTCATATTTTACAAATTCTTATAATCCTTGTTCCATGGCATCCCACATAGTTCTATCAATGGCGATCTCTTGGAAATTAAAGTCCATGCAGCCAGTCAGCAAATACTATCAGAATACTATGATAGGATCTTGCGGATATCATGGGCCGTGCAGGAATGCAGGTACCGAGCAACCCTATAAATAGAAAACTTATAAAACCCAAACTGTTATATCATAAAAATATGGGTGTTTTAGAAGGGTTTTGTTTAGTGTAGGTGGGTCAACTTTACATGGAAACACTCAGAAAAGTATTGAATCATAAATAAATTGGTTGAATTGAGTTAATTGCGTTGGTGCAGCTTTTAAAAATTTTCGACAACTGGATCATTCTTTTTAATGTGACTATTCTCTTAGTGAAATCCAGGAAGATAAATTTCTATGAAATGTAAAAGAGCAGGATTAGGTGAAAAGCGAGAATGTTAAGTCGTTTATTTACATTAAGTATCAGTTTCTGTTTTACTTTCTTCCTTTTTTCAGGAGGGAAACGTTTCAAATTGCACATGCTCCCTGCAGAGTTCTTCCTGTAAAATTTTACAGGATATTTTCTTCTTCTTTCTTTCTTAATTAAATTCTTTCGTTCTTCATTTCTTTCTTTCTTTCTGTCTTTCATTTCTTGCTGTATTTCTTTTTCTTCTCAAAATGTTTTCTTTATTTCTTAAATTATTTATTTCTTTCTTATTTTTTTCCTTTCTTCATTCTTTCTATCTTCACTTATTTCCTTTTTTCTTTTTTTTTGTTTTCTTTCTGTCTTTCTTTCTTTCTGTCTTTCATTTCTTGCTGTATTTCTTTTTCTTCTTAAAATGTTTTCTTTATTTCTTAAATTATTTATTTCTTTCTTATTTTTTTCCTTTCTTCATTCTTTCTATCTTCACTTATTTCCTTTTTTCTTTTTTTTTGTTTTCTTTCTGTCTTTCTTTCTTTCTGTCTTTCATTTCTTGCTGTATTTCTTTTTCTTCTTAAAATGTTTTCTTTATTTCTTAAATTATTTATTTCTTTCTTATTTTTTTCCTTTCTTCATTCTTTCTATCTTCACTTATTTCCTTTTTTCTTTTTTTTTGTTTTCTTTCTGTCTTTCTTTCTTTCTGTCTTTCATTTCTTGCTGTATTTCATCTTTCCTCAATTGTTTTCCTTATTTCTTTAATTATTTCTTCCTTTATTATATTATTTCTTTCTTCACTTATTTCCTTTTTTCTTTCTTTCTTCGCTTCTATCTTTCTGTCTTTCTTTCTTTCTGTATATTTCTCTTGGTAAACTACAACTAATTTTTTCCTTCTTTTTTTTCTTCATTATATAGTATTACTATATTTTTCTTCTTTCATCTACTATTTTCGGTAACTTTAATCTTTGCAAAGTTGACAACATTTTTGCATTACAATAACTATTGTTACTGATTTCTTTGCCCCCTTTTTGTCACCTTCACCTGGGTACAATAATGCGATTACAATCGTGACTCACGAATTTCTACGAATTTCTTGGGTGTTAGGCGCCAATAGTGACAAAATTCCTGCAGGGATTAACCGTTGAATGAATTTGCAGTGGAGCGCAAACGAAAGCGGGGTCATTTTCAGGCGCCATGTTTGTGTACAACCCAAACTTCCGGTGCTCCTCCTGTGGGTGGATGCAGATAACAGCACGTGATCACCATTACATCACCCAGACACCCATCCAAAGTGCATTGTCCTCAGTGACCTTCCTAGAACTGTCATATTGACCCCCAGACTACCTCGAGTGCCCTAGGTCATTCAGGGCATCCCACTCACAGCAAACAGTAGTAAATTATGTGGGTTACAGATAATTGATTCAATTGTTGAACAGTCAGCAATTTTAGGAAATGGCCATTATAACATTTTTGATTGATAAACATCTTGATGCAATAATTAATCATATTTATAGGAATTTTGTCACTATATAATAAATAGGAATTTTTTATTAGATTTTTTTTATCATCCTCCCAACTTTTTTTTTATATTTATAGCAATTTTGTCACTATATAATAAATAGGAATTTTCAATTTTATTTATTTTTATCATCCTCCCAAAACTTTTTTTATATTTATAGCAATTTTGTCACAATATAATTAATAGGAATTTATTAATTAATTTTTTTCTATCATCCCCCCAAATTATTTATAGCAATTTTGTCACTATAATAAATAGTAATTTTTAATTTATTTCTTTTTATCATAGCAATTTGTCACTATATAATCATGGAGTTCTGGTGGCTCCATGATATAATTATTAGCAATTTTTGAAACTATTTCATTCTATCATCCTCTCAAATGGTCTAAATACTACAATGTAAATACACACACATATAATGTCACTTTTATTGTATACAAACAATACAACATCACTAGAAAATGATAAAACACATCAATAATTATTTTAGTGCACGAAATATCCTAGTCATGCCTCAAAACATGTAATACCGGAATCTGAGCTGCTCAGTCATGCCGAAACGTCCTAATTCTTAACCACACAACCAACCATTGCTCCCCCAGTGATCTAATTACGCAACAGCCCTAGGAATTGGGGTTTCACAATCTAGAATGTTTATCATTGCAATGTCAAAATTTAATAGGTTGTTTTTCATATTTTGGGTCAGAAAAAATAAATAAATGGGAAGAAACAAAAGTTACAATTGAGTAACTGTGTAGTTAAAATATAATATTATTATGTGCCGAAATTTTTATTGAAATAGATGAATGAATGAATGAAAATATTGCACCTACAAGTGGTCTGAACTTGGCTAATTTCCTCATGCTCAAGTGCCACATTGGAACCTCAAGGAGTGTCTGACAGTTGATTATGATGCAAATAGGTTTCCTTTGCACCCCCTCTCATTTTAACCCTTCTACGTCATTCTAAATATACAAGCCACCCCCACGTGCCGAGTTACACTAGCACGTTCTTCCTGCTGCTATAAAAGCGCGCCAAAATGTCTCTCAGCCAAGGGAAGTGAAACTATCACGAGAATCACAGGATAGCAGACACTTGGAGTCAAGAGAACGCTACACATTATTAACACATTATACAACAATGTAAGTAGCCTTGAAATTAAGTTACATACTGACTTTGTGTAGTCTTTTTACCAATTTACATCGACGTCAAAATATTTTGCATTAACTGATATGTAAATTTCTTATTTAATATATATATAATAATGAATAGTATCATACTATATATAAATTAATTGGGATGAAAAGATAGATAGATAAAGATATAAATATAGATATAATTTTAGATATAGATATAGATAGATATAGATAGATAGCTAGATAGACAGACATACAGACATACCGACAGATTGACAGACCAACAGACAGATAGGTAGATAGATAGATAGTTACCAAATTAAACGAGTTACATATTTTGTATTTTATTTCAAAATGTTAAATCACAATGATTTGACGAATTTTTGTTTTTCAATTTCAGGGCAAAAATTTCATCAATTTCCATAGAAGTCTTCTTAAAAACAATTTTTCTTGGGATTTTGTCTTTCTTATTATTTGGACAAAACGCTAATGCCTTACCATTCTTCAGACCTGGCCAAGGTAAGAAAATAACCCTACTTGATTAATTTGTTATTTTGACCTTTTGGTTTCTGGTCTAAAAACTTCCTATAGGTTGGTGATAATCCATAAGATATTTTGCTATGAGCTATATATTAAACTATCTAGCTATATGATGCCAATTATATTTTAAAAGGGATCAAGTATATTAATAAAAGGGACTGTGGAGATAACAAATTAAGGATATTATATACCTAGTTTTTATATAATCATTTATTAAATAAATTCCTAAATCTATATATGTATACACATATAGTACAGGACATGCCACAATCCAATTGGCAAATACACTTTTTGTGTAAACAATTTGTTTACATTTTGTCTTTATGGTCAATTGAGCAATGTAAGAGAAATATGTTGAGGGAAATAAAAAGAATATATGTACACATCATCTGTTTGGGATAGCTGGTACTACAGTTGAAAAAAATATCATTGTGTGCAAGATACACAATAAGTAATTAAATTGCAGCATTGAGTGTAGATGTGCTCAAATAAAGGCCGGGTCTAGATTATAAGCCTATGCCTCGTGTTTGGAAGTGCTATGACTTAAATATAAAACTTACCATATATTCCATAATTATACTCTTGCGGAATTAGGACTAAAAATGTTTGTTACCCAGGCTTGTAATCGGGTTAATATTCCAACGATTCTCTCCTTTATATATTATTTTAAGAGTAGCTTTTCTTGGCAATTGTGTGTTGTGCACCAGACAGCCAACAATCCATAAGTCCCATGGGAGTTCACAGACAATCAAATGAATATTTTCTTGTCCTGTTGTACGGAAAAACAATGCCTGGACAATGGTTCTGTGTGGAGTGTGTAGGAGAATCCTATTGTGGAGACCATTTGTTCTAAATAACAGTAGCTGTATGGTCTTGATTGATATCTGAATTATATATGTAGGTGTAGATGGCAGTGATCTTACTTGTGAAGTAGGCTTTATGTATGATATTTAGGTGTGGGTGTAAGATATTGTCACAGTGGTTATGTAATATATTAAATATGATTTTGTATTATTTATATATGACTTAACCTGTTGATAATGAATAGACTCTAAATTAATTAGTTTACTTATTAGTGATATTTAACATAATAATCATAACTCATAGATCTATGTCTGTGTCTCGGTGCTATATGCTTAGTTTCCAGAGGCAGACGTAATGATGCGAAGTAACACCCACTCAATTTCATAACACATTACATGACATACTTTCCATCATATCGCATGGGTCTTGCTTTTTCCCATTACTTTTTCCCATTACTTTCTTGCATTACTTTTCGCGCGATGTAGTTAATACGTGGAAACAGGAAATGCGCAGTGCATTCATTTCTTCGTCTTTTCTGCTTCTTTGACTTCTTATATCTCGTTATCTAATGTAGAAATATGATGTGAGGGAAATGAATGCAAGCAAGCAGAAATGGTGGGTGTGATGATTATGTTAGGATATCTGTAGAGCAGAGCACATATCTGAACCTTCTTTAGTAACAGTCGTCAAATATTAAAGGATAGTCAGACTGTATATGTCATTCCTTGGTAGTCATTATGTCTCTTATTTCGTCAAATGAACATTGTTGAAAGTTAATATCAAAACGAAAACAATTAAAACTTTGTATAAATTTGACATTATGAAACTGCTTATGGGGTTAGCAAGTTTCATGAATCAGTATTTTCAGGAAGTGTGATAAGTTAGCATACAAGGCTAGAAGGTGTGATAACCTTGCAACTCAATCTGTTAAATGCAAATGATATTATTTTAGGGAGTGTTGGAAAAGTCTGTTTTAATTTACCTTGGAAAATCACATACAGTAGCATTCATGAGTATTTTAGTTCTGGTGTTTTACTAATGGCTATGGCAATCTGCCAGGGGCAGACGTAATGGTGAGATGATATCATGATAGGCTGGAGTCCTAAAACATATTACACATTAACCTCGTGGGTGGGGTCTATTACTTGTCCCAGCATAGACCCCAAGCACAAGCACAAGGCACATCTCACGGAAATGATTAGGACAATGACCTTGACCATGAATCGAACTATCTACCTATTTCCAATCCATTATAACTTAATGATTGTTGATATTAATGATAAATAGCAGATTACATTATAATATTTCTCTTGTTTCAGGTGCTCCTAAATGTGGCTCGAAGTCCACCAACGGCCTTGGCATCATAGGAGCAGGCAAAAGTGTCTCAAGTGGGTGGCCTTGGATGGCTTCTTTGCAGTTCTATGACCCCTGGACAGGCTACCATAACCACGTATGTGGGGCCACCCTAATTGGACCCCACTGGGCAATAACTGCTGCTCATTGTGTTTATCCTGGGTAAGATATATGTATAGCTTTTATTGACACTTTTTCATATCAGAAAAGATACATATGTCACATATCTACTCACTACGTCTATCTAAAACTACACCTACAGAAATAGGATATACAAGTTCTCATTATTTTATACATAATATACAGCTTATATACAACTGATATTTAAATATTGGCTAATATTTTATTAGGTGTCATTATAAGTTAATTTTTTTTTTAGAGATGTGTGTCTGTTTTTTTCCCTACCTATTACTTAACATGATATTTGCCACATTAGTTCTAGTAATTGTCACACTGCAATAACTATGCTTACATCTTTGTCATTACAATAACAGTAGCAGCTAGCTTATTGTTTCAATGTCTGTCATAATATGTCTTATAATCTATTCTTTTCCTTCTAGGCTTACTTCAGGAGGAAGAGATGACCCCAAACAGTACAAGTTGGTTGCAGGAGCAACTGATTTAATGAACCCAGCTGGAGGAGAGCAAATTTTGGATATTGACAGGATTGTTAGGGTAAATAACAAACTTCAATATATTATTATATCTTTATTCACAATTAAAAAAAACTGTACAATGGTAAAAGCAATGACAATAGAAAACCCAGTAACAATAAAATAAAACATAAAAAAACATAGGCTGCGCAGCAGCAAACCCTCAGCGAATGCTAATCAGTACACAAGCATCCTCAACATTGTTATATTGTGGAAATTCAAATGAGAAAGTAATTGATACGATGCTTACGCGTGAAATATAACATATTTTGCTGTCATGGGGACTTCTATTCATTCACCGTTTTCTCGTTTTCAGCATCCTGGTTTCATTCCGGATTACAATACCGGATTCCCGAATGACATTGCTCTGCTTCATTTGCCGGATGCGGTCGACACTTTCGGCAGTGCTGCTGGATTCGCTTGTCTTCCCGAGTCCGACACAGATTTCGATGAAGCCGATGAGTGCTGGATGTCTGGCTGGGGAACCACTGACTGTGAGTAACTTTGGTGACTATAAACAATTTAGATCGCGCAAGGAATTAATTTCATTAAGCTAAATAAGTAGTTATTTGTCTGCTGTTGTAACAATCCAACTTGTGATGCTATAGATTATTAGAGATGCCTCAATATGAAAAGCCACTTCATTAAGAATGGTTATATGCTTTTTAAGTTGATCTCAGTTGACAAAAGCAAGACTATAATACTGATACATTTTCTCATGCATCTTTTGCAGTTCGCTTCGCACCTTCAGACAGTTTGATGGAAGCCAAGACGAAAATCATCGACCAAAAGACATGTGCGGGTTTCATGGATCCCAAACAAGCTCAAATGCAGAGTCACCATATGTGTGCTGGGGGCATGGATTCTGAGGTGGCTAATGCTTGCAAGGTATGTTATGTTTTTTTTTGTAGATGCCTTATTCTTTCGAAACACTTATCCAAACTATCAAATTAATTGGCTGTACTTCAGTTAAGATTGTAATTTGTTGATCTAATAGATTACTCGATTCTGACTAGATTCTTAAAGATGAACGGTTTTCTTTTGGTCGTACAGTATTTCTTATTTGGTTATTTTCTTTTCCACTAGGGGGACAGTGGTGGTCCACTCTCTTGCCGCAAGGGGTCGCGGTGGTATGCCGCGGGAATTTATTCGTGGGGCTACACAGAAGACTGCAGACCTTCAATATACGTCAAATTGTCCAGTTACAGCAAATGGATCGAGTCTAATACAAAACTTTGAGTTTAATTTTTAGATATTCATTTAATTCCAAGCGCTTTGTGATCTCGAACATTTAAATCTCAATCGTGTAAAATACTCATGACGACCAAATTTCATTTTCCTCCTTTTTGAGGGAAATGGAATTTTTTTGTTTAAAACTCATCCGCGATGACCAAACAATTTATATTTTACAAATATTTAATTTTTGGCTGGGTCAAAATCTTGCATTCTCACTCAGATATTTGTTGTTTGCCATTAAATGGTCTCTGTACTTATCACTTGAGTTATTGTATAGTTTATGTTCAAGAGATGCTTAATTTATTTATTGTATATTTATCATTAAATTATTGAAGTATTTTATCATTTACATGTTCCTTTGTGCCATGTTACGCGTATTGTATTTGCAAATGCATTTATTTTGGTTGCCATGTGCTCAGTAAATACTCAAATATAGATGTAAATTATTTACTTATTTATTATGCAGGGATGTTGACACTACGAAGAGAATTTTTATTCGATAAACTAAACATTCTTTATGGCATGTGTTCTCAAGGATATGTGTGACTCTATGAATGTATAAATAACGTATAAATGTATTTATGGGAATATGTCTGTGCAGCATGGTGCTTCAGTATGTATGGCTGTGGGAGTTCTTAATGCTGAGTTATGAGTCTTGAATAAATTTCGTAATACCGGAAATACTTGTGTCTGTTACTCAATCAAAGTAAATGAGGATTTGTCTGAACTAAATTAAACAAGAAAGGATAGGATCTGAAAGCTCTTGTTTAAAAAAATAAATAAATAAATAATAATAATAATAATAAAACATAGTGTTGCCTATGCAGCAAGCCCTCAATGAACGAACAGGAAAAGTGACAGATTAGAGCACTCATAAGCTTTACTGTTCAATGGTCAATGTCTCAATGCTACTGGGTTTGAAGTTTATTCAGCCTATATGACCAGCTGCCGGAGGCAGATGTAATGATGAGATGATAAGGCTGCTTGGCGGCAACACCATGTAACTGTCTATGTTACACATACACCCTATAGGTAGAGTCTTTGACTTGCTCCAACATAGACACCGAGGACAAGGCACCTCCAACTTAACGTCTCAGGTGATCGAGATCCAGCTGGGATAAAGCTCCCGAAGAGTGCCACATCCTATGCACTTAGCCAAATATTGCTATGGTGCATTACTAACTTCGTGATGCACCATAATGTGTTCGAGTTCTGCTTTGGAAAAGAAAGTCACTCGCCTCCCATCCATGGACGGACATGTATTTTCTTGCAGTGATAGCAATAACTCTCTTCTAACTTCGTTTGCTGTGGGTTAAAATGCTCCCAAGTGGTATTCGAATCCTAGCCCAGACTTCTTCGTGAGCTACATCTCGGCGGAAGGTCAGCTGCATGAGATGTTAAATTATCGGTGCCTTGTATACTGTATGCTGGGGCAATTAAAGGACCCCATGCACCCATGGTGGTGTAAATGCCATATTATTTCATCATTACATCTGCCTCTAGTTTGAACGCTTAAGTCACATCATATCATTACATTTGCCTATCTGCCTAAATTTGCTCAATGAATAATTAATAGTGACAAGTTAGCCTAGACCTTTATAAATTTTGTCTTTACAAAAAAAAACTGTAATTTAAGAAATACCGGCTGGGAATCCTGGGACCTAGGACACCCAGGCTTGATCATACAGTAAAACTTTTGAAAATGTTTGACTGAAGCTAATGTAGCGAGTAGATTCTAAAGTCATATTGATAACTATCCGGACCCACCCTTCCCAGTCACCAGATAGGCTTCAGATCGCTCCCAAACCTAGTAGTGCCCCCTGCTGGAAAACACCTGTAACACCTATCCAGAATTCTTATCTCTGAGCAGGGGAATTTTGAACACTGACATTCTTATCTCGTCTTAATCTTATGAGGCTCTATTGGGATAACATTGATTATATTTCTCTTGTTTCATGTAGATTAAAGCACAGATAGGGCTCATGCAATTAATACCCATGAGCCAACACTTACAAAAATGTATTCATGCAGTGTCTAATGTATTTTTCACCTTTTCTAGGTTTTTTTAATTCTCTTGGTTTATCTTGGCCCCCCACCTGTACCTCAACACTATCTGATATTATCAGATAACAAGTAGGTTCCAGTGACCCATATTAGATTTGTGCCTTAGCAAATGAACGATCAAATTTACCTCGAATATTATTGAGATTTTAAAGGAAATATGGAGAAAATGTGAACGAAGTACAAAATATCAACTGGATTAAACTTCGGGACATTTGAAAACACAATCATGGATTTACAAAAAGTTCTTTTTATATTCTTCGTTGGAGTTCTGGCAATAGTTTCTGCTCAAAGCACAGGAAGTAGGTCACGATATCATTTATTAAAATGAGAATTCATTTGTTCTCAAACACTCCAGTAATCTGAATTTGTCATTTACGCTTAACATACCTAAGGTCATGAAACAATTGTTGCAAATTGGGTTTGCTAAAATAAAGACTACTGTACATAACAGCGAAGTTTTACAATTTCTCAAAGCTTCCAAGGGGGATGTTTCCAAGTGTAGTACATAATATATGTCACTTCCGGTAGAATACAACATGAAATTTTACTTAATTAATTCAGCAATTTGTCCAGTTTTGGTATTAATGTCAAAGCAACCGAACAAACAGACCTATGGCTATAGGATTCAAAATAATGTCCAGATTGTTAAATGGCACGGAGAAGCACAAAATGGACAAAATTGTTAGCTGCAACTTAACCTGCAAGTCAAATCCCTAGTTGATAAAGTTACTTCTCTGTCACAGTTTGCAATTAGCTGAATTAACTTAAATTGTGAAGACAACTGACAAGAGGTGACTCCTCATCATAGAAAATACCTAATGAGCAAATCGTGTCTGTGATCCATCTGAACTTCTTAACTTTAAATTTGGTCATCAATTAACATGGTTGGCCCAGTGGTTAACATATCAGCAGCTTCTTTAAAATCATGGGTTCAATTCCCTTTTGTGTCACTAAGACCCCACCCATGAAGTAAATGTTTAGCACCTTAGATACGAATCTTTACCATCCCATCATCCCTTTGACATCTTATTCCATATATCCCAACTTCTTCTAATTTTGTATTTTTGATAAATGAAAAATTGTATTTGTCTGTGTTTATGATTACAATATAATCATTTTGTAATGGGCCACCTGCTGAAAAAAAAGAGAGATACCGATGGTTTCTACTTATTTTGACGAAATCAATATAGATTAGCCAAGTTTCAGTTTTGGAACCATTTTCATCAATTCTCTTTCTCACAGAAAGACGAGCCCTGAGATGTTACGAATGCAACGTTTGGAAAGCTGGATTCGGCCATTTGTGTGACAATCCCAGAATAGTGGACGAGTGCACTGTCTGTATGAAGATGTACACTTTTGTCTACATGGGATACTACAAGAATACTCCACGAAGTAAGTTTATTTGTTCCTGCAATTACAATATATTCGTGTAAGAAATAAGGATACTTGTTATGTGGCAGCTCATAGGTAAAATTATGAATGTTGATATATCTTATATATTGACTCATAGAATACATGTATAGTACACAGGTTTTTCTTTCACCCACATTTGAAATTAAATATTTTATCATTGGAAAAAGTAACTGTTAGTAATACTCAGAATAGGGTACACAATTTATAAAGTTGGTTTGCATCGAAAAAACCAAAAAAAATTTCACAATGTATTTCTTATCTAGTTGTGATAATATATATTATATTATATATTATATTCATTATATTATATTTTGTGTTTTCTCCTTGTTCTTTTTTCCCTAACTTACCATATTCTTTTTTTCTGTTTGTTTCTAATGTATCTTGTATTATATTCTTTCTTGTTCTAATATTGCATAAATTCAAGGTGACCCCTAACACAACCCACTCAATAATTTTAAATATATTATGGCAAAATAACACAAAAAAAATCATGCTGTAATCTTATGTCAAACTGTAAAATGCCAAATAGATTATTTTCAATTCAATTCTCATTTGCAGATTATCTTATTTGTTCATTGACAGTTCCATCTTATCTTAATCTTTATCTATTATCTAATCTTTATCTTATCTTATCTTATCTTATCTTATCTTATCTTATCTTTTCTTTTCTTTTCTTTTCTTTTCTTATTATATCTTATATTATCTTATGGTATCTTATCTTATCTTATTATCTTATGGTACCTTATCTTTTGTTATCTTATCTTATTGTAACTTATCTTATCTTATGTTATATTATCGTACCTTATCTTATGGTATCTTATCTTATCTTATCTTACGTCCCTCTTTATTTGCAGTGTCTGTTATCGTGTCCAAGATTTGTGGCAATGATGACACCCCCCATTTCAGCGATGAATGTCACACTTATGAGTCTTCAGATGGCTACAATCACAGATGCTATTGTGACACGGATCTATGCAATGGCGCCACCTCCCGCAAAATACCTGTACTACTAATGTCGTCTGCTTTACTTGTGGCTATTAGCAAAATTTGGACATTTTTGTGACTTTGAAAAAAATCACATTTCATGACTTTGTTATTTAGTTTGTATATAGGCCATATAGCCAATTACACAAAACTAACTAAACTATCATGTCATTTTGTGATGACTTGATGGGATCGCTTATTATTTTATTGATTATATGAATCGAATTCCTGTAAATGTGATAATTAATTTTTAATAAATATATAACTTTGTATAGCTTTTACCATTACTCCAAATGTGCATGATAGCATAGGAATGCCCCTGGTTACGGCTGAGTGAATTTGGAGCTTTCGTACAAGCTCAGTATGCACAGGTAAAGTAGGTCAGCACACCTGAGCCATTTGACATCATTCAACATGGACCCTTGGTCTTCAATATTGTGTTTACCTCTTGTAGTTTTACTCTACATCACATCATGTAAGTATATAATGTGAAATTATGATAATATATATTGTACTGCAGTGTTTTTGTGCATGAATAGCTTGTCTATATTGGATTAATCATGTTTTTGTAGCACAGCTCCAAACCAATTTGGCCAGTGCTAAACTTGGCAATGAGTATATTTTGGCAATTTAGATTGTTAAGTATTTGTATTGTTGTTTTTAACAAAGCCAGATATTAACAGATTGATGCTTATAACTTACAATATACACAAAAATGATCAAGAAATGGCTGTGACTTCAGAGTTACAGCTTCTTGAATAAATATGGCTTCTGGTGTAACATAGGGGATTTCCCAACTGTCACAGTACTAGTAATATAGCTACAATAGCATGATATAATATAATTTTTCAACTTTTTTAAACAGCACAAACCAAATTTATTTAATATTTTATCTTATATGTCCATTTTGAAACTCCTAACGGATTTACATGATTTTGGTGAAAATATAACTTCTATAGAAATGTAAATGTATATGATATGTACATAAAAACTGTCTGGCTGTATTGATCATATGACAAAAATATTGTCAGTGTAACTTCACAAAAAACTGCTGCAAGCTGATGATGTTAAAATATGTAAATCTCAAGTGGATGTGATAGTCATCGCTACATCAGCAGCCCTAAAAAAGATACTTTATAAAGTTATCTATCGAATTTAGTTTTGACTTTTGAATATTTACGTCATATTGATAATGATAGCTTTAAGCACAGGCGTTTGCATATATGTCATTGCTCAGTGATGACAGCACTTATACTTTCTGCCTTAATTGGTTTCTCATCTCAAGTGTTAAATACCATACATAAATAAAGTTATCATTTTAAATAAGAAGGAAAATTATTTTTGTGTATAATATTGCCATTTTTGAAGTGTAATATGATGTTATTGACTGAAACTGGCCTCATTCTTGAAGGCAGTTGCACAGGGGGAGTAAAAGCTGTTCTTGACAAAGTCAGTAGCCTTGGTCTTATTGTATGCTAACTTGCTTGCGCTGTCATGATGGCAAACACCTGTGCTTTAAGATTGTATTTGGGTGTGTTTGGATTTGATAATTTGAATATAGAAATAATGTATAAATATTTTTATACCAAGTTTGATATTCCGTGTGGAGCTAAAAAGCTGATTGAAAATTCTGGCTGTGTCCGGGTAAACAAACATGAAATATAATTTTCACATGGCTGTTCAATATTATCTGACCTCCAAAGGATTATGCTACATTTCGCATTATATTACATTCCAATAAAATAAGTTAAAGGACATTTTAGTTGTTGACATACATGACCTTGACTTATTACTCTTTACATTACAGGTGAAGGTCAAATCACAGATGACAGAGTTCAAATCCGATGCCATGGTTGTTGGACGAAGCAAGACGCTTCGTGCGCTTTCGAGGAGAATTTGGGAGAACCACAGGACTGCAGCTACAAGCACAACGTTTGCAAAAAGATAGTGACCAATACCTACCAAGTGGTCAAGCGAGGACAAAGGGCTGAGTACCAAACAGGTATGGAGAGGGGAATGAATTCTTTTTTTTTTTTTACTTTTTTTTGGAAACTGGTTGTATTGGGTCAACCCTTAGGACAGGCAAACAACCAAGATTGAAAGAAAAGTAGTTATGACACAAACTGTATTGTTAGTGACTGCTTTGAAACTTCTTAATCAGTTTCCTGATTCTTGGAATGTGATTGCAACAAACGAAATTAATCAAATATTAAGATTCTATTCCTAATTACACTTCATTTGATTTCTTTGATATATGTATAATTTTGGTAGGAGAAAACATTGTCAATCAACATTATAAAAATGTCTTAATCTAAGTGTATGTTTTTACTCAGTGAGAAACTGTTAATTTGACTGAAAACTTATGCATCTTTCCTAATTTTCAGTGTCGACGATTATATCAAGACTTTGTGGAAAGTCAGACTGGACGGGGTGCAGAAGAACACAGGGAGCAGCCAGTGATACTGTCGAATGCGTCTGCACAGGAGATGGGTGCAATGGGTCATATAAACACAGCAGTAGTGTCTTCATCATCCTAGGAGTGGCGCTGGCTGTATTGGCGCTAGTTTCAAAACACTGAGAAAAAAAAGAAGAAGCAAGAAACGTAATAGATTTGGCAATACTATTGTTGTTTTATGAAATTATTACAGCAAATAATGATGACATCTTGCCAATAATGCAATTATTGCTGAGCTTCATATATATAAACATTTGGTATAAATCCATATATTTGAATGATAATATCTGCAGGTAATATATAAAATTAATAATCACCTCACCTACTGCAAGACGAATTCAGTTAATATAATATCATATAGCATTTATTAAGAAGAAACTGCATGGTTATGTTTATTTGTGTACATATAATTGTATGATACATCTCCCACACTGTACATAGTTTTTAATATTTTTATATATAATATGAAAATAGGTTTTAAACAAGCCTCTAAAAATGAATCTGATGCTTGAATGTACATAATGTAATAATATACTGTAGCTTTTATTAGCTTTTATGACAATAAAAACTTATTTTTATATCACTGTAGTGCTTTGAGTTATATTCAGTGTGGTTATATCACAGACCAGTCTGTGGTTAAATGAAAGTTTGAAGTTTGAAGTTTTTTATTTTTTCTTGGTACAAAAAAACATACAAATACACATGTATAAATAGAACATACAATTACATATAAATAATCAGGTACCAAGAAGGGCTGCAACAGAGTCCATAGAAACTATATTAAATTGCCCCCATAATTAAATTTTTATATAAATCTTAATATTGACACATATATTAGATAGTATAACATTTTTTTCCCAAATAACACTGAAAAAACACATCATGATAATATCATCATCAAAAAAGAAATTTGTAATATTTGCAAATGTGGCTGCACATTTTTAACCTGTTGGTTTAATTGGAAAGAGCGCGTCTGCTGGATTGTCCGAAACCTCTACTAGTCCTGGGGTCTAGCTAAAAAGTGCACTAGATTAATTACTGTTACCAGAACTATTGACCCCACTTTACTACAGATTTGGTATTAGATTAACACATGATATCAAGGAATGTCTATATCGTGATGTGGTCACAATGACATATGCTGATGACCGCTCATAGCCTGGGTGGGGGCCTAGCTCAGTGATAGCGCACTGGGCTTCCAACAACTGGGTTCCAGGTTCAATTCCTGGTCGAGCCTATGTAGGATGGCTGTTTCACCCTTCATCTCATTGGCATGGTCCCTGCCTGTCCTGATTAGCCCAACAGGTGCAGAAATACAGGACGTAAAACCCTATTCCACCACCTCTCATAATACCACCTCTCATGGTCATTTGTAGCACTGCCGTTGTCACCACTAGAGTGTGCCACCCACCCTGTGATTGGATTCTGTCGCCATCTCTATTTCACTGGTCTATATCAGTGGTCTTTACCTTTTATTATACAGACTTTTCAATATTTTGTAATTTATGACATGACTAAGCACCTCAAATAGATGTTTGGCATTGAATTATGACATAAGCTAAGCAATGTTTGGCTTCATCCATATCATATATGTTTACCCTTTGTAGCCTGTTACGACATTAGGATCATCTTACCCAAGGTCAGAACGACTTTTATAGGAATTCTTGGAAATTGACATTTCCAACACATTTTTCTCAATAAACGCGTTAGCATACCTTATTTTCGTCGTTATGTACAGGAGTACTGCTCTGTTTACTATCGGCTTGCACTCAGATTTTACTGAAAAAGCCAGTGGAAACATTGTATTCAAGAGCATTTTCAAATTCATGTTCGCTTCGTACATGCTTTTACCATTGCCATGGTCGCGTGATGGTGGCGCTAATGGCAAAGAAAATACTAAGAAAAGCCACTCCCATTGTCAACGCCCCCAGTGGACCATAAAATTAATTTGAAAATAGTCAGTAGTTTACTCATTTCACAATTAAAAAAAATAATATACCATTTCCACATGATTCCAGTGTTCTACGGGTCTACTGAAGCTAAAGTATTAGATATTTATATGCACCATTGCATCTATATAATCTGTGTTAGTGCCAGAGCCCTGTAGTGAGTTTTGGTGGAACTAGGCGGCCATGGCTATGTTGGATTATCAACGAAATGTGAATTTGAAAATGGGACAGAAATTGATTAAAATTGGAAGAAATCAACCATATCTGAGCGCGATACAATAGAAAAAAGATATGTCTAAACCTAGAGCAGGTGTATTTTGTTTGGCAAACGTTTATCAAAAGGCTAGTTCCCACACAAGTCGAAATTCCATATTTCATGTATGACGTTGTAACCCTGCCCTGTGGACAGGGGACTTGTAGCTAGGATCATCTCAGTGTCACCAATATGAAAACTAAAGTGGCCAAGCAAAGACATAATGGTGACGGTAGTACACCAAATCCAGCATGATGGAGTCAGTACTGTCATAGGAAAAATTACAATATTATTGGATTTACAGAGTAATTCACACACTGCGAGTAAGATATTATGTTAGAAAGTAATTTCTTATTTCTGCTTCAAAATATTAATGAATTCGAAGCTTCCTCATGTGTGAATGAAAAGACGCTGTAGCATCATTAATTTTGTGCGACGGAGTCACTTGATTTTTACTTCATGTGGCATCACATCAACACTTCCATAAATGTCATGCAAATGTGGTCTGTTTGATTGAATGCCTAATAACACAATAATCAACTAAAGGGCACTCAGAATTACTGCCAAATGACGACCCAATATGTATGCACTGTTGTGCAGACCAGTCAGACTGGCTTGACCCAATGTTGGCCCAATTACAGGTAGGCCCACATTTGGCCAACAGTGGGTCAGCCACTGTCACATAGGCCTACCAATGGCCTAATGGCAGGTCAACTGAAAGTTGGCCCAGCGTTGGCCCAGTGTTGTCCCAATGTCACTGCAGCCTATGTCTGGTCGACAGCAGCTTGGCCCACTGTCTTATACACCAGCCATTGGCCAAATACCATATTAACCCCAAAGTTGGCGTAATGTTGGCCCAACGTTGGCTCAATGTCAGTTCAACCCACATTTGGCCAACAGCAGGTCAGCCCCACTCTCACATAGGTCTACTGATGGCAAAATAACATGTCAACTCAAAGTTGGCCCAACATTAGTCTAACATTGGCCCAGTGTTGGCCCTGTTGGTTCAACATTGGTTTGGCCCACTTTTGACCAACAGCAGATTGGCCCGCTATCAGATAAACCCACCAAATCATTAATTCAGGCAAGTATTCCCCACACATGAAGGTCCATGCAATGTTACACTTTTACCCATGGGTGGCGTCTTTCACTTGCCCCACAAGCCTCAGTATAGAAACGACTCATATGAGGGCCTGGGATTTGAACTAAGGTCCAGCCAAAGTGTGAAATGCCAATGCTCGATAACCAGGGATGAAATAAACAATAGCTTGCATAATTCATTTATTTATCAAAAATGACAACTCCAGTGATAAGTTGGAGATCTTCCTTTTATCTTAGTGATTAGAACATACGTAATGCTGATCCTACAGAGATAAAATGAGATTTATAAGCTGAGGTTTAATTCCTTGTCAGAACAGACTTGTCTCAAAGCCCTGACGAGATGGACACCCTGGTGCTACTGTGCCTAGGACTCCTTGCTCTAAGGTAAATTTTGCCTTTTTTTAAAACCATTTGTATAACTCAATGCATTTGCTAAGTAGCCATATAGCACTGTTATAGTAGGATCTATGATCAAGGTCCACCTCTTTTCGGTTATATTTTATACCACAAATGCCTTGGAGCAGCACGGCGGAGGCCTAGCTCAGAGGTAGCGCTCTGGGCTTCCAACCGCTGGGTCCCGGGTTCGATTCCCGGTCTAGCCTAAGTTGGATGGCTGTTTCATCCTTCGTCTCATTGCCATGGTCTCTGCCTGTCCTAATTAGCCCAACTGGTGCAGAAATACAGGACGTAGACCCCTAATCACACACACACACATGGAGCAGTACAATAACTTGAAGTTTCCTATATTATCCATTGTAGATTCTGCTGCTTCTTTGTGACCAAAACAAATGATGACAAAATGGCAAGAAATTATCAATGCAAAGATAGGAACCTTAAAGTTAATTGTGAAGAGAGAAGTTTTTGTCTGTCAGAAAGTTGGCTACCTTTTTGATAACATTTCTGACCTATATTTTGTGCTTTTCCATGACATATATATGTAAAAATAACACCGAGAACAAGGAGACATTAATTTTGATTATACTATAACTGGCTTCTATATATGGGTGGCCTAGTGGTAATTTAACACATTGCTTCAATTCAAAATGGCAGGTTATCCTATTAGGTTAATGTAATGTAAATGTACAGGGTTTAGAATTAGTCAGCCCCATCTAGAATCTGGGGGAGTTCAAACCTACAATCCTCATGATAAGCAGGTGAAGACCTAGTGAACTAGACCAGTCCTAAATTGAATGTATACTGAAATACTAAACAGTGCACTTTATTGAGGTTTTCAACTTACGATATGTATTTTTCAGTGGAGCCCATGGTTTTCTGTTTGGTGGTGAGAATGAGATCTGTTGTGTGGAAGATGGAATTGGGTGTTTCACAAAAGAGGGCGCTTTCTCCCACCTCCCTCTACCGGAATGTCCCAAAGACTTGGACCTAAAAATTGGAATGTTTTCGCGGGAAAATAAATACATGCCATACTATCTGACACAGGGCATACCGTAAGTACATAAAAACATGGGCTGCGCGGCAGTAAACCCTCAGCGAATGGCCACATAGTGCACAAGCGCCATCAACATGGTTCAAAACCTCTTTTACAAATGTATGAAATTATACTATATTTTTGTATGCTATTCGTGTCCAGCCAAGACAATCACAATTGATAATATTAAACAAATTTCAAATAAATAGGAAGCACACAGGGCAAACTCAGATTATCAAAAGGCACAACTTAACTCTCTTAGACATTTTCTGGAAAAGTTGTAGGCATGTAGGTGCAATAGTGCGTGAGTTCTGCTCCGGAAACAAAAATAATATAAATACTTTTTTTTTTTTTTTTTTCCAAATTTTGTAAAACAGAGCTAAGATATGTCAATGTGACTATCAAAAGCGCAACTTGGCCATATAGAGTATCACTGTATAAAATTATGTTAGGGTAAGTTCATTAGTTTTCGAGTTCTGCTCCGGAAACTAGTGTCATGACCGCCTGCCCACCCACAAACGGACACTAATTCTCCAAGTGATAACAATAACCCTCTTCATAAGCTGAGGGTTAAAAAACTTATAGTAAATCAAGAATTTCATCAAGGCTGACAAACTTTACCCAAGATAAAGTTAAAATTTTTAAAATGTAAGAAAAATGTCGATCAATATTAACGCATTGAAATAAGGCAGTGCGTCATTTTGATAATGTCACACCACTTTCTAAATTGTCATTAAAATGACCGATTTAAGTCAAGGACCCTTACATGTGGCACCTTTATAGTTATCTGGTCATTTTTAGGGCCACTTTGTTAATCTATGGTGTTTACAAATGATAAGTGATGTGATGTGATATAATCAACAATGGTGAAAGTGATATGATTACCATCTTGTCTTGACCTTTCTTTGTTGTGGTGAAATTTGGTCACTCCCAAAACATCATTTTAAAAGAAAAGAAGAATGTCTAATAATGTCAATGACTTATCATAAGCAATATTTTGTTATATTTGCTTCTACCATTTACTAACCAATTAGCAATTGATAGATATTGCATATGTCCACTTTATAAAAATTAAGAAGCATGTTAGAATAAATAATGACATTACTTTTCATTGGTAAAGTTGGTGCCAGTCAGGTGTGATAAATCAACTTTTGAACTGTTTATCACACCATTGTTACATTGACACATATAATGGTTTAATTTAGGTCTTCTTTTTCTAGTTCAAAGAAAACTTAAATTTATCAAATCTAATAAATCACACTGATGCTTTTGTGAAATATGTTCTTTTAGATATATAAGGCTGTAAAGTTTAATTAATGCAAATGTGTGTGGGTGTTCTGTCTGCCATCTCGATGTACCGTAACGGAGGGTATTATCGACAGGGCGGGTATTTTCGACACTCACATTAAAATGTTAGCAAAAAATAAATAAATATTGTTAACATTTTAATGTGAGTGTCGAAAATACCCGACCTGTCGATAAATAAAAATTGTTAACATTTTAATGTGAGTGTTGAAAATACCCACCCTGTCGATAATACCCTCCGTTACGGTATATCAAGCTCTGCCGACATCACAATTTACACCCTTCAAGCATGAGGCTTTCTCAACTTCCCAGGCAGTATATTTATGACATTTATGTTCTGTATTTTCTTAGAGATTCCTTTGATGGCAGCAAGAGGACTATTTTTGTTGTCCATGGTTACATGAGTGACTTCTACACCTCCTGGTTGCATGAGGTCAAAGATCTAGTACTGGAACAGGTCAGTGGTAGAACAAGCATACATTGTAACTAAAAATAAGTAAAGGATAATATTGACTTCTACAGTTAGCACAAGAGTGATTGATAATGATTGGCCCTAAAACTGGTAGTGAATAATTCTGTATTATGGTAAATGTACATCCTAATTTGGCCATAAATCTAGAGGTAACCCTAGCAGTCAGTTGGCATGCCTTGAGGTTACATTAGTTTGTAGTGCACTATCAGTCAAGTTGCAAAATCTCCCACTTAAGTCTGGTTACCTAAACTAAATGTTTGATGAATCCCCATCTGAAAGCTATTTGAGGTTTTACAAGACTTTAAAACTACAATGCATAAATTTGCTTACATTCCAGGAAGATGCTAACGTGGTCATAGTGGGATGGGGAGAAGGGGCTTCCAAAATCTACTACCCTCAAGCAGCTAGTAATACCAGGACAGTAGGAGCAGCCATTGCTGTGGTTGCTAGGCAGATGAGGGAGAGGCTTCAGGGTGCTTCCCTCTGGTGTGTGGGCTTCAGTTTAGGAAGTCACTTGTGTGGACACATGGGGGCTAGGGTACACTTACAGAGAATCACAGGTGAGATAAGAAATAGTCAAGAAAATATCAATCAAACTGAAATATAATTTACCACAATATACAAATTGGTTTGTTGCTCATAAGGGAATACAGGTTGATTGTCATAATACCAATGACTGGGATTACAACAATTTCTTAGGGTATTGGCAGTTTCATTTGAATGTGTTTGAATTAAAAAATCCGGCCTGCATTCGACAATTTAAATTACTATCTTATCAGTATAAGTGCCATACATCATCACAGTTTGGACTACTCAAAAATTTAAGATAATGTTTGACTTCTGGGGCAAAAATGTAAAAAGTACATGTTTGGACTACATCTTGAGAATAAAGCATCGTGTCTAATTTGAAAAACATTTCTCAAATATTAGTATTTATTTTTCACAGGTCTTGACCCAGCAGGTCCTTCATTTGACAGCTATGACATGGAAGCAGGCTTGACCCCAGATAGGGCTGACCTTGTTGACGTCATCCACACAGATGGGTGGGGTATTTTCGCCTACTACGGCACCCTGCGCCCTCTAGGTGATGTTGACTACTACCCCAATGCTGGTTACTACCAACCAGGGTGCCTAACTAGGAAACGTCGTGACGTCATCAAAAAAAGTAAAAATGGTGATACAACAAAGGTTATTGATGATCAGACGAGAGTCCTCAAAATGATAGGTATGTTTGATTTTCTGTCTATATCTATGTCTCAATGCTACTGGGTCTGATGCTCAGCCAGCTGATATGACCAGCAGCCAGAGGCAGACGTAATGATGAGATGATAAGCCTGCTTGGAATCTACCGCATGTTACACATTTACCCCATGGGTAGGGTCTTTTACTTACCTTAGCATAGACACCTAGTACAAGGCACCTCCAATTTAACGTCTCATGCGATCGACATCCATGCAGCTGGGATGAAGCTCGTGAAGAGTGCCCGGGCTGGTGATCAAACCTGGGACTTTCAGCAGAGCTGGCCAGTGCAGAATTGGCAGATGCCTTTAGCATTAGGTCCTAGTCTAAAGCTTGGAAAGTTAAACATGTAGGCCTGCTTGTCAGGATACATTTTACAAAAAATATATGATGTATAGGAATCCATTTGAAAAGGAGTATTTTACCCCCAATAAACTCCATCCAATACAAGACATAATTCCTGAGATTAAATTAAACACTATTTAAACGTATTCTGTTCTTTTATTTCAGAATATGGCCAAGCTGTCATGGATGGAGTTGCTGCACAAGGTGAAGGTCGGTTTCACGAATTAGAAATGAATAATTTTATGATATTTTTCACAGGAGTTTATGCTACATTCATGAGTTGTCTGTTTGCCTAGGTTTGTCATGCAGCCATTCCAGAGCTCCTAAATATTTCTTGGAATCCATCAGAAGCAAGTGTTTCTTCTCGGAACGTGTTTGTGCTGACTATAATAAACTGCCTGTAAGTGCAAACTATATTGCAAATCCAAATGTGATAGATACACACACAAAAAGGAAAACAATCAAGAAGCTTAGTCTGTATAAACATTGCAAAAATGTGGCCAAAGTTTGTTGTTGTAATTAAAGGTCACAAGAAATGAAAAGTATGCTTTCCAAAATCATTTTAATGAAAATTCTTTCTATGAATATTGCATTTTTCAAATAATTTTTTTTCCATAATCTACTGACCATAATATTGTCATATTGTAAATATCCAAAGTAATTCATGGAATTAGTGCCATATAGTGTATGTATATACAATATTCCAATTTTACACCCTGTAATTACATACACTATCATATTTGTTTTATTTATAGGATTCCTGCACACAATGCTCCCCAGAGGGCGTCTGTGGCGTGATGGGTTACCATGCCGACAAGTATCAACAAAAGGGCCTCTTGTACCACGAGACTACTGGAGGGCATCCTTATTGCCCTTTACAATGAACATTATTAAATATATTTCAAAAAATAAATATGTTGAAAGAATGTGTATCAACTTTTCGATTGTGTATCTTGAATAAAAAGCAGATTTGTGGTCAAGTGACTAAAGAAATTGACCAACATCCCCAATGAACCTGGGTTCGAATCCAGGCTAACTTAGATCATTTTGCAAAAAAAGACCTTGTTGTTATCAATGGCAATGAAACACTATCAAGCTGGGTGGCCTGATGGTCCACCATTAATTCCATATTGGCCAAGGGAAACTCTGTTGAAGGATCCAGGTTCAATTCCCAACCCAGGCACTACCCATAAGATACACCAGTTGGATGATTATGGCAGGAGACAATGATTTGGTGCCTCCTAATAATATAAATGTGCAAAATGGTGAGGACTCCAAGCCTATCATTTCATCATTACATCTGCCTCTGGCAACATGTCATACTGACATTCATGGCCACAGTATACTAGATTGGAACACACTCTCACTAACCAACTGAGACCTCAAACACTGTCAGGCAGATGTAATGATGAAATGGTAGGACTGTATATCTGTGTACAGGTATATTGAGACATTGCCTGTCAACAGTCAACACTGGTCTCACTAATTAATTAGATATTAGACAGGTGATGAATCAGAGGCAGAGTTCATGACATAGAAAACTAATTAATGTTTTTGTAAAATTATTGATTTATTAAGTATAAAACATATCATACACAAGACCAAATCACTGGTCCATTTTATGTACAAATATTACATATATAATACAATATGGAGATTGAATTTGAACAGGTGAATATATCAAGCAAGTTGGTTGATTATAGAGAACTAAAACCTTGAATCTGGACAGTTATCAACATATTTAAAAACACATAGGTGGGACAACTGAACTCAGATACCAATACTAACAAGAATGTCATCAATATGATTTTGGAATTTGAACATTTATTGCAACAGAAGAGATCCTATTTAAATAAACAAGCATCTCTATTTCTAGCTTATTATTATGTTACATTAATAATTATTGGCTTGCATAATGGTATTCATGTTGGACAAGTAAATATATATGATATGATATCACATTTAAAATAGTTTACAAAAATGGAATGTACCAAAACCATATACACACTCTAAATTAAATCTTTCTCACATCTTTTAGTTTCAATTTTTCCAAAATTTACATCAATAATCTGACAGCAGTTGCTATGGATACTAAAAGTCCCAAAATGGTCCATTTGGCTTTGATATTTGAAGCAGGATTGCATCCGTTCCAATCGTTGCAAAAACAGTAGACTATTCTTTCTTCATAAGGGTTCCAAGGATCGTCATTTCTTGCCGGAGAGCAGTAACCGTGTCGCTGGACTGTCGGCATTCTCTTCCGGTGCCTGGCGTCTTGAACGAGGGTGGATACGCATTCTCTCGTAATTGTCTCTTCAACTGTATCAATGAAAGGATAAAATTTAAGTTCATTTACTTATTTATTATTCATTTATTATTGGCTTTGATATTTGAAGCAGGATTGCATTCGTTGCAAAAACAGTAGACTATTCTTTCTTCATAAGGGTTCCAAGGATCGTCATTTCTTGCCGGAGAGCAGTAACCGTGTCGCTGGACTGTCGGAAAGTTTAATTTAATTGGTGCGTGAACAACCGCAAAAAATGTATTGCATCCACTATGAAATTGGCAAGTGGTAAATAAGGAATGTGCATAAGGGTTAATTGATGCTAAGCTCATAATAAAACACATACACTGTCATACAGATACAAATTTGGAAAAATCGCAAGAGTTTCACCCATAGACTGACTACTCACTAGCCATTTGCATGTGACTCTACTGTCCTTCCGCATTAACATGAATTAAAAAACGTGATAACTTGGCGACAACCAGCATCGATGTATCGCATCGAATCAACAACATCACAGACGAGTAACACATCTTTTTAATCACATTTCTGTTTTTGACACTCACAGATGCTATTATGAACACCATTTTTGTATATTTCTCTTAATACTCACATCTACTATTATCGATGATCTTGACGCAGAAGTTTTCTCCTCCTCCATCACCTCTTGAGGGACATCCTTTCGTCTTCTGCAACCGGATGTTGACCTCCTTTCCGCATCCGGGTTCCGTGCTCACACATTTGTAACAGGACAATCCGGAGGCTGAAACGTTAAGAAATAACAATTGTTAGTCTAATGATTAAATAGTCAAAGAATGTTTGTCAAATTAATAACTGTGGTCAAGCTGAAATGATGGCAAATTGTCTGACATTGTACAGCAAAGTATTTTGGTCAATGTCATGTTACCAAAGTTGCCATGTTATGAAGTAATGAGATGAGAAAGATTTCTTTGACTTAAAATTTATTTTTGTTTATTATAAGCTATGCTGGGATATTTTATAACCAAATCTTGGACGAAGCTTATTTGTATTATGATGATCCACCTGGGTTTGAGTGCCAGATATGTCAGCTTTCTAACAATTATCAAAATAATGTTAATTTCAGTCACTTTATTAATATTGTGAACATAATATGGTCCTTAAAGTTATCTAATATCTGTATTAATCAACAATCAGTTGTCAAATAAACTGGTAAAGTACAATTTAGCCCTGATTGTTCCAGTATTTTGAACTTAGTGTCCGCCATATTTGGTGTTTTCCATTACGCTATCTTTGAAGTTTGCCCCAAATCGCGAAAACTAACCCGCTAAAACTCATTTACAGGTAATGTAGTGATTGCTAAATACTGTAATATACTTACCCAACTGAATTAAACCAATAATGTAGAGAAAACAGGCAACAAATAGCTTGTTTAGTTCCATGGTGGTGTTGAACTACCTCCCCTTAAGCATAACTAGGTCTCCACACTCTATGGACTTTTACCTGAGCTCACCTGTGGAAATCCCCTATTCTATAAATAGACCAAAAAGACGGGCATCCTGGACCAAACAACAAATGATAGTTTCATGCTCTCCCGTTAGGTGTCGCTTCAGTACAATGGATCCTGCAGCTTCTGTCCTCTGGTGGACATTAATAAAAAGCTACAGGTGGCATCAGGTAGGGTAGATTTACGTCACATGGAAATAATTGGACTCTTTATAGAGTTTCTATTGCAAGGCAAGTTAAAATAAATTTAAAAAAACATGGAATATCCTAAAAAATACTGAGCAAGCTGAAGTTCCAATTTTATTTATTTACTTATGTAACAACATATTTTATAAGGATGAATCACTCAGTAAATGTAATGTTTTCCAGTAATGCCTAGTTAAAAATAGATAGGGAGGGAGGGGGGTAGAGAAAAACCAGCCTCCAAAATAAAATGTATTCACCAAAGAATTAAATTCATATAGCAAAAGCGAAACTTCTACTTTTATAAGCTGTCAGAGAAATAGAGCTCACAGTGAAACACAGTATTAAGGTGGCCTCTGGTGGCAAAGCAATCAACTAGAGTGGCTGAGGTGCAAGGGTATCATCTGCAGGGGGCTGACAAAGGCTGCCCTCTGGCGGGGATGTTTATGACAGGTTACTATGACAACCGAATGATGCCCGACTCCATCAGCCTCAATCTCAGCCTCCCAGTTGCATACATCCACTCCGCATCACCTCCCATCTGATAGATGAGTTGTGCAGGACCTTCATAGGCGAAGAGATTTTTTTGCACGAACGTTGTTAAAACGTTAAAACAAATAAATGAATGATTAAAGATAGTTTGTAAAAAAATGGTTAGAACAAAATAAGTAACAGCAATGGCTTATGAGACACAATTTTTAGCAATTAAAAAGAGAGAAAGACAGAAAGACAATATAATTTAATATGAGTGGGGTGTTTTACTCTACCAAGCACAGGCATTAATCAAAATGCACTGCCAATGTCAAATCATATGCTAATATCAATGTGTAGCTGAAAATTTGATAATCATACATAATCTTTTAGCCTAAATTCGAAATTTAATATATGAATTTGAAAAAGAAGAAGAAAGAGGAAAGAAAGCAAGGAAAAAAAGAAAAGTAATAAAGAAAGAAAATAAAAAGAAGAAAAGAAAATAGTGCAAGACGAGCAGCGAGTAGGTAGAGTGATCTAAATGTAATAAAAGCTAATTAATCCGCGAGCGCCCGATCGCGCCTCCTAGCGTCAGCTGCAGGAGACAGGGTCACATGGTCTCTAGGAAATCCCGTGGCGACGAGACTTGGGCGATAACAGGGGAAGTTGCTAGGGCACTTGTAACAAATGGCTTTCCAGGCAGGGAAATAGCTGTCAGGCAAAGATAATGATGTAGACTCGCAACAAAAGGAAAAACATGTCAGTTACAGAACTGCTGCCTCATGTATAATGATATTTGTCAAACGTGTGTTTTTGGTGAAGTAGGATTTTGTGGGATATATCAGAGTTAGATATATAGTAAAATTAACACGATAAGTAGTCCCTTTGTAAAATTTACATGAAAATGATTTTTATGGGCTGATGGCATTCTTAACAGAATTACATTATGAATGATTGTGAAAACTGAATTCCAGTTTCAAGTTGTTGTGTTTTCTTTTCACAAAATTTCACTCATCTCATTTACATGCATGAGTCTAATCAGTCATATCAGCTATGAAACATATGTTTTGCTTTCATTAATTGTTTCATGTGGATTTTACCACTGTTCTTAAGGGTTTTAGGTCTAGGACATTTCCAGTCAGTTAACCATGTCTTTAATTCACTTGATTATAATTTTTTTAGAATTTACATTGAGAATAATCTTCTAAAGTTTAGCTTCCACAATTTTCTCCAAATTCTGTTACACATCTTCCACTGTATGTACAAAACTAAATTACTAATTATTTTTTTATATATAACAATATTAAAGTTACATTAACTAGCATAGAACCACTACTTGTTGTTTCTTTATTTTATTCATCATCATTCCCATTAAATGCATTTGATCTATTAAGATGCAGGGCTTGTGTCCCTCGCCAATGAGAAACACATGAATTCATGGGGGCCCAGTGGGAATGCAATTAACATCAGGAAAATCCTTCCAGGGAACAAGAGTAGCTGACAAGGAATGGACTCCCAATGAATGTTTAAACACCTTCAATTAGGAGTCTGTCTCCCTCTTTTGCATTTACAACGAACTCGTGTACTTGACAGTTCTAAAACAAACCTGTTTCGTGTGATGAGATTTCTAAGTTCAGTGGTGAATTGAACGGTGTGTCTCCACGGATGGTACTATGCTAGTATTGTGCTGCCCAGGATGCTATTGAACATTATATTGTGGAAATATAAAAGAAGATTGGATGGACTATTGATGATAAAATGAATAGCAGGTAAGGCGCAATTTGTTCAAATGATTTGACAAACGAGTTTTGCTGCACATTTTTTAAGTTGTAGATAGAAATTGAAAAATCGTAATCCATGCACAAATATGTTTTCATTTGCTTGGAGATGAGATATGCATTGCATTATCATTGCAAATCACTGATTGATTGATCTATCGATTGATTTATCAATTGATTAGCAGCTAGGTGGCCTATGGTTAGGGCATTCACCAATTCCACACTGACCAGCTCTGGTGAAGGTCCCGGGTTCGATCCTTGCCCGGGAACTCTTCATGAGCTACATCCCAGCAGCTGGATGTCGATCGCATGAGACGTTGGAGGTGGCCTGTAGTCTGTGTTTATGCTGAGGCAAAAGACCCCACCCATGGGGTAAATGTGTAACATGGTGTGGTCTCCAAGTCTTGTCATCTCATCATTACATCTGTAATGGCCAGTAACTTTGTTCCGTTGACATTGACAGTGGTTGACTGACTGACTGACTGACTGACTAGTGTCTCACCCATTGAGTCTGAACCATGCATTGATACATCAGGAACATCGTTTAAAATGTTTAAGCAACTACTAGATCAATAATATAGTTTTTAAAAATATTTAATATTTATTGATAGCGTTTTTGTTTCAAATTAATTTTCCAATGCCCTGTTCTTAATACCACTTTTCATCTAAAACACTACAATCCAGAAATATTGCTGTCATTATCATCATAATTCGGTAATACCATAACTACCATCTTAGGGCCCATACTGTCACCATATGTCGAATATTATATGTCATTTTTTTCTCTAAATGACCCTGGGTGAAAGTTAAATACCCTAATAAGCTTTTTGTAACTGATGATGCAATTACTCTGTGGGGTGATTTATGTTATTATCTTGAGTTAGGACACAATAGATTAGATAGAAGATAAGGCTACCACACAAAACAGGCATTCTTGCATGTCAGTGAATTGTTCAGTCCGGGGGTGCCTCAGACAGCCAAAAATGTCACTGGAATGAGTCAGAATTTTGGAAATGATGTTTGCCCAGTGAGCTAGCACGCCACAGTCTGTTTGGACCTGACGTGCTGTGTCACTTCCAATATTGCAACACTTTGTTGAGTTCACTTTTTGCATGTACCATTCACTCCATGCATGTACATATGAATTTTACTTGTACGAAATCATTGAGGTACCAATATGACCACTGTTTTTATTTCCATAGCAACGCAAAAAGGGTAGGCAGTTGTTACCTAACGGAAAGTGCCCCATAAAGCTAATATGTTGGTTAAGAATGGCCGCTGTCTAGTCCGACAAAACTGCCTCACGACGAAAGTGCTGGCAAATGACAGCAATGTTTCGGTCTAGCCACTGTCAGGCTTTTTTAGACATGGTCAAACTGTCTAAACTTTAGTGAACAATATCCGAAAAGATAGTCAATATGGCTAGAAATGTTATCCACTTTGACTAATATGTATACACAAAGAGATTTTTACTACCTGAATATAATCTCCTAGATTTTCTTCCAAATTGCAGGTCCATGCAGATCATGCCATATTGGGCCTGAAAGCGTACTGTCTTGATTCACATATAAAGAAGGTCATATATATAGATATTTGGAAACATTTAATATCTAAAAGTTGTTTCTATGATTTTGGACATATTTGATACTTCGCAGACTACCAGTGCTTGAATAAAAGCTTTATTCGATTTGTTCTCTCTGTTGAGAGTTTCTCGATCTAACTTTGCCAGATGATGCTGTCTTTCTAATTCAATTTAAGTCAATTTATAACGGATTGGAAGAACTCTGAAAGAAATCAATTTGCACCGCAGAGCCATAACTGTTACCCCTGTCAGCACGTGGGATGGGGGCGTGGTGTGTTCTGCAACCAACCAATGGGCTCACAAGGGGGCGTGACTTGCAGGGGTTCATTTGCATTGTCAGTGCCTTGGGCCCAGGAACTGCAAGTGATTTGGGCAGTTCATTTTGGGCATCGGGGCAATAAACACTCACTGACACTCGCTGACACACCAATGATCCTCATGATTGGCTAGAACAGCTTTGGAATACAAAACTACAACAGTTAACACTGGATTTCCAGAGGAATATATATCTATGAGTTTATGAGAGAAGTTCATAAACGCAACAGGACAGTCATGAGTTTCTTGCCAGAAAACCTAATGATGGGGCACCCAGCGTTTTACGGACAGTTCTTTCGGATGCCAGGGGGTTCCATGGGGCCCGTCATGCTCCCCCCGGGGGCCTTCATGCCAGGGACTTCATTTTTGGTGGAGAATCTTCTGCAGAGAGACCGACCCCCCATCCCGCCCCCCATGTCTGCTGCTGCTGCTGCTGCAACGGGGCCTCTGGTCTTACCCCGCTCCTCCTCCTCTTCCCTCCCCACGCGCTCCTCTCCCCTTCCCTCCTCCTCTTCACCCTGTCCCCCAAAATCCCCCTCCCTCTCCCCTTCCTCTCTCCCCCTCCCCTCTCCTCCTCAGCAGCAGAAACCTTACCTCAAATTCGGAGTCACCGCGATCTTGTCACAGGATATATCACCAAAAAATGGTAAGTTTATTTCTGAAATTTTTTGAAAATTTTTAACTTTTTCCTCAGAACTGATACATGCTTTTCCCAGATAAGTACCGCAGAGTTAAAGTCCAAGATATTCACCGACTTTTTATATTTTTGATTTTAAAAAATATTTCTTTTTCTCTTGTGTCCTTTGCAACAATGTACTCAATAGGATTTTGAGCAAAAGAAATTGGAAAACAAAAAATATATATAATGCGAGACTGTTTTAGCATATGTAATACTAAGGAACTTTAGATTGCCTATTTCAAAAGTGTACAAGTATGTATTTCACACAAAACATGTATTCATAGGATGTATGAATTTAGTGTATACAATTTCTTCTTTTTTTTCTTTTGCATCTCATAAATACAATTTCTTTCCCTTAAACAATCAAATGCGAAGTCAAAATTCCTGAAGCAAGTGTCAAGCAATGTCTAAGATGCGCATGAGATGGTGACAAGGATTAGAACATGTAATATTCTAAGTTGGCAACGATAAAAGTCGAATATCAAATCTTACAAAACCCGAGCATGTAAGATACATATAAATAGGATTACAGTTGTAAATTGCATAGGGGTTTACTTTTGATGCTTGCTTGAATGCCTGTTATATATTCATAGCAAGAAAAACTTCTGAAAAACTTAAACTGTAAGGTTTTTGCGAGTTATCCAGCCCGGCGCCTACAGTGTAGGGGCAACCAGGGGCCAAAACAGTGCAATATTTTTCCTAATCCCCTTTCGGCTGCCTCACGAGCTCTGGCTATGAATAGATAACTACTATTATGAATTTCAAACCACGTTCTTTTGCCCTTTAATCCTCACCATATTGGACATGACTTGTTGGGTTACAGAGAACGTCTTTGTTTTTGCTGGCATTTCATAGCCCCTACCCCCTTCTAATCCCCGAAGTGATTTCTTGAATTAGAGGTGCCAAGTTACCCCCTTACCCCCTAGCAGGACCACCAGGGTAGGCCTAGAATCCGTGACCCTGCAATTATGAAGCAAGTACTAGGGCCACTGTATAACTCCAACCAAATTTGTTGCAAAGAGTATAAAAAAAAAAAAAAAAAAAAACAGCGACTTCTCATAGTGCACAAAGCAGTCCTAAACTTCTTATGATATCCAACACCTCTTAAAAATCTAGTCACGGTAGGTAGGGAGCATGTTTTCTGCCAGCTTCATACGATACAAAGTGCCTTGAATCACAAGTCCTGATTTAATACATTCCTCAACATGTCTCGAACTTCTCAAATTTCTTGATAATCTTCAGAGTGTTGACAGTTCGCCCCTTACTATGCAAATGTCTGTTCATGACAGGTATAGCTTTATGTGAGGGGTTTTCACTGTACCCCATTTGACCTCTAGGGGGGCTTTATGAAATTCATATGGCATATATAACTGCCATGTCATTATCATGTGTTGTTTATCCATTTCATAGCATGTCATGTTTATGCATGGCCCTAATGTATGTATTCCAGCCAACATCTAGACCCGTCCTAAAAACTAATTATTCCTGTGTAAATTCATTTAAATAACGGTTAACACTCATATCTGGCTGTGTCGACACTGAGGAGCCAATGAAATCAGCTTATTCGTGAGGTGGGTATGTTGTTGAGTGGAGAGTTAAACTCCCCACTGACCGCAAGCCATGCCAAGCGATTTTTCTAATGCTATTATAAACATGGCGCTTCCTTGCCAGCTACATTTAGTCCTGAATATCTGGATGCACATGCATAATAATGCGATGCAGAGAAATATGAAACAGAAGAAATATTGCATTTACAAATATGAGACAGTCAGAAAGTTTGAAGGAGACAAAAATAAACACTCTAATTTCTGAGTTCAATTCTAAAAGATTGAGTCAGAACTATAGGATCCATCCATTTTCAGATATATGAATGAATGAATTATTTTTATCATAATTAAATGTAGTGTACCTTTTAGTGCAACTGTTCTGCTTATTTATTTAGCAAATATTCAACTTTTTTAAATTTCATATTCAACAATGCATATATCTTTATAATTTCTCCAAAGACATGTATCCTGAAGCAGAAAATATAACTATATTCTAACCATGTTTTTTGCTTTATTTTCAGCATCTTCAAGCGGTGGCAGTGCATTCCACGCTTACAAAACGAACACACAGGGGGACCGGACCAAGTCTCCCGGGTCACCCGCTCGCCGCTCTCCTGCTTCCCCGGAGCACCGACCGGTCTTGAGGTCCCCCGATGTTGCAGACAGGTCCATCAGTGACCATCACCAAATTCACCATAGCATCTCATATGACCCTAGCACATCCCATTCGGACTTAAAACATTATTATGAAAGACCTAGTATCTCTACAAGCCAAGTGACTGCAGATTTTGACACTAGAACGGCTGTAACAACAGTTAATGCCCATTCAAAGACAATGCTAGCTCACCCCATGCTACAGGGGTTCCCACCCCGCCCCTTCAGTTGCCCCCATTCCAAGATGGGACCTTGCCTCTCCTGCAGACACCTCATGTATGAGCCACACAACTTGCCAGCTTTCGTCAAAACGCATTTCAATTATTCTCGTAAGTATAATTTTATTATAAATTTAGATGGTGAATTATTATCTTTCCATCAATTTTAGAGATTGTATTTTATTACTGCATATTTTTACAATATAAGTATTATTATTATAGTGATATATTTTGTAAACTTGAATATTGGTATGCATTTTATTGGTTGAATTTATTGTAAAACATTTGCTGTCGTAATTTGTGACATGCAAATAATTTGGTTCCACTTTATCACATTTTACAGACCTATTTATATTCTATTCAAGTAACAAAGACTTATGAAAAATTACATGTATTCAATGGTAATGTAACGTTATGTAATCAAACAGTTACTATTAACTATTCAATCAGGAATCTGGCCACCATTCAACAGACACTCACAACCTATGATCAAATTAATTAATCTGCCACTTTCTGAAAATTATCAAAAATAGCCACTATGGCCAGTTAATTGGTTTGTCTATTACATAAGAGATCATTACCGGTCAGCGATCATAGATTAAACGGTAACTACTTGTACTTTTCACTCAGCCTGCGGGGGTTTCGAGTGGAAAAACAAGTAGCCTGCGGGGGTTTCTTCTTGCTAAACAGGTGTTATAGTTAAGGGGTGGAGTTTTGTCGCCTGACTAATTGGCAAAGTGTGAAGACCTAATGGGCAAATTAGCCGGGTGGGTAATTGTAACCGTTTGCTCATCTATGACATTAACTATCTGCCTGAGGGGGGGGGGGGGGTGAATGGATTGGAGGGGGGGGGGGTGGGTGCAAAATCAGTAGGGAAATTGGTTGGTTTTAACTTGGAGGAATTAGAGCTAATTTTTCCAGGGTTATGAATACCTCTCTATTGAATTCTGTGATCAGTTGCATTTGTTATATTTAAGCAGTAATCTCCCAACTGAATATGGGATTTTATAGGTAATATCAAATTTCAGTTACATTTAGGATGATACTGAGATCCACTTAGGATGATACTGACATTGCGAAAGATTCAACATGCAAGCAATTGGCGCACTCACACTGCAATAAATAGCTGTGAATGAAACAGTTATTCACTGTAAAAACTGCAGTAAATGTGGCATACTGAAGAAACTTACTTTCTTCGATTTTACAGTAAATTAATGACTGGACACACATTACTTTGGTTTTAGAGCAAACCTATTTTTATAGTGTAAAACATTCATAGAATTCTACAACATGGAATGAAGTTAAGAATACAGATAATTAGATATCTTGAAGTCCATCCACTAGTCAGCAGGTGCCCCTTGCCCTGTGTGGATGACCCTGTCCACTGGACACTGGACTGACCAATGAACTGACCAATGCATCGGGTGTCATTAGCTCAGTGGTCACACAATAGCCACACAATGGACAGTGGTCAGTCTTGTGGAGGGTCACTTTTGGGAGCTTTCTTTTGTCAGGTGTGTGCCCAGAGAGATAATTGATATGTTGAATGATTTGCCTGATTATTTGGCTAGATGCCTGGGGATAATTTGCTTGGATGCTTGCCTGTTTGACTGACACAGGTCAGGTCTGAGTACAGGTCCATTGCTTAGCTCTTACAAAACATTGATTTGATTTAAATTAATAATGATTCCTTTAACAGTTAAAAATAACACTTAGCAAATGTTTAAAATTAGTGTTAAATTTTACCATGGTATCTTCCTACTCCTGTAAATTGTATATGTATATACATAGAAGTAGACATTATGACAGTGAATTCCTTTTCGAAAAAGCTTTAATATTGCCGATTATAGTATAGTGTGTATTGAATTTACAGCATGAATGAAAATTTACAATTTTTGAGTAGAAAGACCATATTGTAAATTTGAGTTAAGGACCTTGTACTTGTGGGAATATTCATCGGAACGTGTTATTGAATCAGTTCATCAAATGCTTGCTGGCAGTCTATAAGCTCAGTTGAGAATACAGCACAATGCCAGAAACACGATAAAGACTCAATTAAAGTGAGGATGGTATGGGATTTTGGGGACATTATAAAAGTCTAGGACTTTTGGCATTTTCAATGGGGTAAAGGAGAAATAAAATGGATATAAAATTGCTGGGAGGGCTTTAATACTCAAGTAGGGGTTAAGGATTCTACAGGGGGTGTTAAGACTGTTAAATGCCCCGGTTGCTTAGAGTGCCCCCTAGGGGAAGAGGCCAGAACTAGGCCTCACACGAAGTGAATTGATTCATACGAATAATGGTGCTTAGTTAGGAAAATGCAAGATGCCCAGAGGTCACTTATCACTTGAGAAAATGTGTCTTTATAAGGAACTCATGCGGGGTGGGTCTTGAGTGCTGCCTTCAATAGGGACCCGTTCAAAATGTGCAGGATAATATGAACCACCCATCTCAAATGAAAACATTTGCATTGCCATGTTGGGCTAATGCTCGGGTTACCTGTGAGTGTCACTGAGTGACTGGTTTGTGTAGCGTGTCCAAAAGCCAAAAGGTCTTCAATTGTTTATGCTGAACACAATACGAAAAACGTTGGATTAAATCTTTGCTACAAAAACTTGTTAGTCCGAGGGATGAGATAGAAACAGCATTCACGCACAGACATAAAGTCACTTAGCTTTGAATAATGCAGACAATATATGGCCATTAGTTGCACAATGCAACCTGTTGGAGCAAACCTGAAAAAATGTGTTATTGTTGTATTTTTGTTTTGGATAAAAAAAAAAAGAAGAGTTTCTATGTATGTGTTAGTTTAGATGCACATTTTGATGATCCTAATTACTATGTCTTGAGGAAGTCATGAACTATGGTCGACTCTAGACAGCTGTAGCGAACTATTCCTGGCTGTGACTATAATTGAATAAAGCCAACTGCTTCTGTCTACTTCTAGCTATTAGTCGGCTTACATCTTACACCTAACACCATAGAAAATGTAAAACTTCTTAAATGCAAGAAATTTATCTTATGTATCATAAATATGTAATTTTAGATCCAGCTTTGAGTAGCCAGCTATAGCCAGATAGTACCGTTTATAGTGGCAGGTAGCACTATTTAATTTGACAGGCCCTTTGTCAGTTAAACTAACTGTAGCTCAGTCACTACCTTCATGGGAGGCATAGCAATTACATCAACAAGTGCGCATGATCCATATACATGAGAGGCAAACCTCGATGAAGGATTTTGCAAAAAACTATATGTATTATTCTTTCAGTCTTATACTTCCTTTAATTTCTTATAATTTCCTTATCTTTTCAGCATCTCTATTCCCCATGCCAAACGCCCTGTCCCTCTTGAGCAGCATGAGAGGCAAACCTCGACGCGGGATGCTGCGGAGAGCCGTGTTCTCGGATGCTCAGAGGAAAGGACTCGAGAAGATGTTTCAGAAACAAAAATACATCAGTAAACCAGACAGGAAGAAGCTGGCCGACAAACTTGGTCTCAAGGACTCACAGGTTGGTATTATATGGATAAATGTTGAAATTGCAGAATTTCATTGCATGATTAATCGCTTTCCAGCACTATGTCACAGTACCATCCACAATGAAACACTTCATATAATCAATTTCCATCCACTACCATCCTCGATGCAACACCTCATGCCGAAATGATAAATTTAACAACTTCACGAGTATTTAGTTTCTCTAAAATATCTTCTGGGGAAAATAATTATGATTTTCAAATTCATGAACTGTTTGTTTAGTCAATTGAGTTGATATTCCATACAGAAACAATGTGAAGGCTTGTGAAATGTAGACAATTATTAGGTAAAATGTTCAGATCATAAGCAAAAGTTTGAAAAATAATGCAATTCTTAGTTTTTTATTGTTCAAGACCAGACAAATGAGCACTTGGATAATGTTATCTTGTGACTCGCCTTTGAAGTTCCTTGTTAAATACTTGCTTATGCAAATGCTTTTATCAACTGTCTTGCCAATTTAACAAGATTACTAGCACTTAGCATTTTGAGTGGCAGTTGAATAGTTCGAGTCCCACAACATTTGGTCTGATTGTTGAAAAATTGCTCTCTAAATACCCCAGCTTATTAACCGTTTGTTGAAAATGGGATTTTAAGTACAGTTAACTTTTCTACTGTACAAATGGCGGACACAAAAAAGGATTTCGGACAAAGCCCATGAGCATCTGTGTCCAGTGTTACGTAATCAATTGACCAATGGTCACTGAGCCACTGACCAGTGTCCAGTCAACTCTCTTTGATGTGTGAAAAGCCCAATCGAAAAGCAATTCGTCACAAATCTGCATTTTGTCCAAGACACTTCGTGTACACTCGAGTGAGTCTGTTTATCCCTGTTATGAAATCTTACACTTCGGTGGAAAATTGTCTTTTATGCGATTTAAGTAATAAGCAAAGTGGTCCACTTAAAAGACAGTGGAGGCACAAGAGTGCTAAATTCACATCTTCCTGTATTATTGATGTCATCACCAGGTGCCTTTTGTCATTCTTATTGACAATGTAAAGCTTAGTGTCAAATAATAAGTACAGAATAACTCATCATAAGCAAGAACTTTCACTGATGGCTGTGCGCTCCAAATTCCTTTGCAACTTAATGTAAACTTGTTCATGATTTTTCAGCATTTAGCAAGAATTGAAGGAAGTATTAAGCACTGTGTTTAAGCAGCAGATACAGATGTTTTTGTATCTAATTTTCTGTTTTATAATATTTAGATCTACATACTTGACAAGTGCAAATTCATAGTTCTTGAGCTGGCCTCATGGAAGTTATGGAAACAAAAGTAGTTCATAGACATGTGGACAGGGGGCGGGCTGATCCACTAGAGCCACCATATGACAACAATAACAATGAAGAACAATTGAGACAATCAGAACAGTCGTTAGTGTATTCATTATGACGCTGATGGTCATGTGACTGGAGGGAGGCGATTGTCTGTTCACGTTTCATCTGTGACTTTGATGTTTCGTTGCACGTGGCTGAAATCTCGTGTGCACGAGAGTTGCGGGGAGAGTAAGTGGCGCCGTCTTGCGGTGGCGAGTGGCGTTAAGTCTAATGGCGGCAAATGCTTTGATCTTAGCTTCGCGGGAGTGAACAGGGCGCCCCATTTCCACCCACTCTTAACAGCATTGAATAGCCCTACAGTGATTGATATGAAAACAATATTTTCTGTTGACAAAAACAGCACGTGGACAAGATTACACGCTGTTTACAAAAACACCAATGTTTAAATGAGCAAGAGACATCAAAGATGGCTGCCACTTCTGGCGCCATTTTGATGCAGTAGTTTATTGTTGCTATGGTGATTGAATCGCCAAACTGATCTGATTATTATACTGGGCAGCAGATGTCCTCTTTCCCTTAAACACATAAAGTAAGATTAAGGCAATTAATAAACGAATATTTAAATTCATAAGATTATTAGTTCCATGACATAAAACATGATTTTTGCAAAGTAAAATTTTTGGATTCTTAAATGATTATTATGTAGGCTTTGGATTTTTACTATTGTAAGGTACTTTAAACGTGTAATTTTACAGCCATCACAGGAATTAATCACTAAACAAGATACTTCATTTTGTCATTTGAAATATTTACATTTGGATCGGTCAAATAATAAATAAAAAATCACCCATAAATAAACATTATAAAAAGTCCTTGCCATATGTCATAATGGATGATATGATGAGCAACATAAACAAAGTGACAGGAAAATCAATGTTGAGAAACGTTGTTAAAACAGATGGATAAATGATATGAGGAACAGCTGTGACTGGGGCAAGATTGCAGATTATAAATATCCATATGAACACATTATTCACATGTGTAAATCAAACACATACTGACTACAAGGCTTAATGGGCCATTAAAGATAGCCACAGAGGTGTGAATGTGCATAAAGATGATCAATATGTGTAAATACCAATATTCAACTCAATGCTGGTTATAAGTGTTTATTTTTAAGCAGAGTGGTTAGTATATATTATCGTTAAGCTAAATTTTAGTCTATTTTCATGAAAATTACGAACAAATGTTATCCATTATTTAACTTAACTTGATAAATATAAGACTAGCTGCCCCAGGCATTCGTAATGATGAGTTGGTAGAGCGGATTCATTTGGAAGTTCAGGAAAAAAAACATCGTTTATCACTCTACCTAAAATTTTATGTAGGTATTTGTTATATGAAAATACATATTATTTAGATTGCATTTATAACTCAAAAATATTTTCTACTTTTTCAGGTTAAGATCTGGTTCCAAAACAGACGAATGAAATGGCGAAACTCCAAAGAGAGGGAGCTACTGTCTTCCGGTGGGTCACGTGACCAAACATTACCAAATAAGGACAATATTAATTCAGAGTTCGACAAGGAATCGAGCGAGAACCTCAACTTCGACGAGATTCTTGCAGACATTTCCAGTGAAGACATTGCTGATGAAACTTCAGTGAACAGCATGGATGAGAATGAAATGTGCATGAGAATAGAGCCAGATTCTGACGAAGAAGAAATCGACGTATCTCATTAGTGAGTCATTGTGACGTCATCATAAGTTATGACGTCATAAGTTATATATATTATTACGGTGTTGATGAACAAGGTATTGTACAGAATAAAGATGTTGTGTTGTCAAAAATTGGTTTTCTGTGGTTGTTTTAAAACTAGAGTATAGATTCTAGCTACCAGTCAAGTGCATGATTAATTTGGGTGGAAATATTTGAGCTCCATGTCAAACAAAAACTGGAGATAGATATAAACACTTCTGTCTGTGTGTCATGAAGTAATCAAGAAATTGAGATTAAACGGATAACATACATAAGGCAAAGGTGAAGTAAAAGGTAAAGGTAGGAGTGGTGTTCCCTTGATCATGGCACCCTTGCAGTCTCTCACTTATTAGGCTGAATAACTGCACTGAATCCGCCGGTTGACCTGTTCAAGCATGAGCCTTTCTCAACTCTCTGGGGAGTACACAGCCCCTTACATAGAATTACCTGCAGGGGGCTAAGCACTCTACAATCGCCATCATTATCCATAGCCAGCTCCTCAAACACCTGGGTGGAGTGGAGCAAAGAGTTACAGAGGATCTGCTCATTTGCCAATGGACTATTCATATGGCAAAAATTGCTCCAAATGATTTAGGGCAGTGCAGAAAGAGTCTTGAATTTAAGATAACTTATAAATACAGCTGTATATGTCATCAAACCGATGGTATTGCTCAATTATATTGCCTAGACAACCAAATGAAACCATAAAAATGCTCCAAATGTTGATTAATTTCTAAATCTTTGATTCACTTCACAGTACTAAAGTTTAGAACCTTTCCACTCCACGATTTAACTCATGAATGAGCCTCATTTGAGTCAACTCAGTATACAAATAACTCAATCAAAAGCCTCTTTAAAACCACTTTGATGCTACTGATTTTAACTGACTTGACAAAGCCTTGTGAGCCAAAATACAAACTGGAAAGCAATAGAAATTGATGAGAAAGAGACATGTGAATATTCAACAAGCTATCAAAGCCTCGTTTGAGTGAAATTGATAGGGCTCTTGCCAACAACCACCATATGGCCTGGGGAGGGTTGATGCCCCAGGTAGGAGATAGGTGAGGGCAAATGGCTTGTAAGTGAGGGTAAATTGATGGTAGGAAAAGGGTAAATTGATTGTAGGAGAGAGCTGAAGGGTGTAGGGTTTTGTACACACAGACAAAGGAAACTCAGCCATCACACCCTAAACTAAATTTAACAAATGTAATTATAATATATATATTGTTATGAACTGAAAAATCTCCATGATACCATAATAAGCAATCCATCAACATCTCCTTTCCCTCTATTTTTTTTTTCTTCTAAATAAATTCTAATAATTTTGACATGGCTTCTTTATAATCTTGCATATGGGGTTTATAAGATATTGGATCATAAATTAACGACATGTCCAATCAGAGTCTTTTGTATCCCCACCCCCTTGAATAGGCATACTATTTGTTGCCTAACAATTTATCTGTGCCACTTTACTTGTAGTTTAGGGTACATCCCATCACTCTATCTGGTTCAGCAGCTGCCTGGCCGCATCCCTGGGGGAGTGTTACCTGTCCCTGACAGGCGTCAAGTCACCTGAGAGTCAGAGATATAAGGACCCCATCCCTTAAATAAACAAACACCACCCCATCATACCCCGTCTTATTACCATATAGATGCAGCGACCACATGGGACTGTCATGGCAACTAAATAGAAGACCATTTAATTGCTTTTTGAAAGGCGGCCCATTTGAAGTGTCGCCTGCCGCAGGTGGCAGAGTGGGGCAAATACCCTGCCTATACATATGCATCACTTGTGGAGGGCAAAGGGTGTTTAGCTGAAAGAGGGGATAGGATAATCAAGGATAGAAAATAGGTGTACAATGAAGAAGAGAAAGAAAGAACAAGGAAGGAAGGAAGGAAGCAAGGAAGCAAGGAAGGAAGGATGCAAGGAAGGATGCAAGAAAGCAAGGAAGGAAGGAAGGAAGGAAGCAAGGAAGCAAGGAAGGATGCAAGGAAGGAAGGAAGGAAGCAAGGAAGCAAGGAAGGAAGGAAGGAAGGATGCAAGGAAGAATGCAAGGAAGCAAGGAAGGAAGGAAGCAAGGGAGCAAGGAAGGATGCAAGGAAGGAAGAAAGGAAGGAAGAAAGGAAGGAAGATATTCATCTTTGGGATATATTTTGGAAATTGGTATTGCTTTGCGGATGGTTGTCAAATTTCCAAATAGAAATTATTCAAGCATTACACAAATGAAAGGTTCTATCCTGATATACTAAAGTTGGTGTCAAACAATAATTCCACTGGAAATGTCAATAATTATAACCCATAGCTTTACAGACATACTGCTTAGAAATGAAAATCACACTGTTTAGAAATTGACAAATTACAGTGACAGAAAAGTGTGTATTTCTAACTCTTTTTAAAAGTCAATTTAAGCAATGACCAGTGTCCAGTTGCAAAGTGACCAGCAGCTGACCAGTGGACCTTTTCACCCCTGAATGGCAAACCTCAGGTGTGCCCTGTCCATCAATTCCAAGCAAACAAGCACTCAATCAATTCAATCAAGCCAATCTCTGGATAATTATTTGAACAAACAGTCAAATGGTTGGTCCCTCTGAAGGCAAAAGTCAGCACCTCTATCAATGAGGTGCTAGATAATTTGATATATGAATAGTCTAGGGGGCTTTATTAGATGTCAGAGGTTCAGATGGCCTTTTAGTGGAGATTTGGTGACAGCAGGCAGACAAGCAAGGGGTTAGACGAGCAAGAAACAATGCAAGAATGCAAGCAATTGAAAATAAGTGGAAAGAGAACATGCAACCAAACGTATAATAGTTATGAAATTATATCCTGCATGGGGATAAAAATATGCTTATTGAAAAGCAGGATTTTGTTAAATTTGGATTAACTTTGAAACATAATTGACGGATATACAGAAAAAAGTTAAATTAGTTAATAGTTAAACAATTATCAAATTTGTTATAAATGAAATGTCAGAGTGAGAAGTATATAGCAAGATTACAGGATAAGGTAACAAAGATTGAAACTAGTAATTAATGGTGTGCTGAATTTTCAGACAAACTGGCATCTTCATCAGAACCAGAACACCCATCCCACCACAAGTGACAAAGCCATTGTCTGTCAATCACCAAAACAATGGGGTACTTAACTCTGTCTTCGAGAAGAGTGGATACCCCTTTTTCGAGGCGGGGGGTCTGTCATTTCGGGTGGTACCCCTTCAATGATCCACACGTGTTTATTCTTTTAATAATTACAAGCAGGGAGGGGCTTATTGAAAGGGGTGAATAGCCACATTTTGTGGTTTTAATACATGAGGGGTGAGAGTATGTTCACACTGCACCCTCCCAAGGGAATATGGCCGAATTACCCCACTAGAATCAAGTGCTTTTGAGAGGGCATTTCACACCCTACCTCCCTGCACCAGCACTAGACCACTGCGCCCACAATACGCGCATCTGCCTTCCACGTGTCACCATGACGACGCCCAACGCTGTCACGGTGAAGATGACGTCAAAATGACCTCAAGATGACGTCAATGACGCTTGTGGGTTCGCGTCATCACCTTTCGTTATAGCGTCGTGTCCTTGAGAGTTTCAAGGTCAACTTAAGAGGTCAGATGTACTTCCGGTTTTGTGCTTGTCCCATATTGGTCGCATTATAATGCATTTATTTATTTATTTTCACAAATATATAATTAATAATATTAATACATGGTTGATATTTCTTTATTCTTGCTAAATATTCTAACTTGGGAAACTAAAAAAAAATAAAAATAATAATTGTTTGATATTCAACTTCTCACGGTTAATACTTTCAATAATTTTGACAACAAATCAAACGCATAATAAGATAGCCAGCTTTGAATCCGATCTCCATGCAAATAATATGCAAATGACCATCTTTATGCAAATGAGGATCGCCCATTTAAGGATTGGTATTGTTAAATCTTTAATTAAATGGCTCATTGTCAAGCAATCAAGGTCTCTTTGATGGATGATGAGATTTTGACAAGATGTCAAAAGGTTTGCAATGATGTAGAAGGCCCAGATCCCATTAATTGGTTGTTGATTAGAGGACCCCTAGGTGGCAGCAGCTGGTTGTCAAGGACAACATCAATTCGAGGCTGAATGGGACATTTATCTGTCTAAGTGAATAGGTCATAGAAACACTTCACAAGTAGTACGGTACACTATGGTTGTTCGATATATACATATTAGGATACCAATTATGCCCAATACAATATTTTATAGGCCAAGGCTGCGTCTAATAATAAACATTTAAAATCCCATACAGCATTAGTATAGCAGTACTTAAGTGTAGATGAATAAGTTATTGAGTCAATTTTAAAGTCTCTTTATTCACTCAACGATTTATTCATTTGTGAAAACAAATATAGCAAGAGACTGAATACGAATTGAAGTAACTTATTGGAAGATGTGAACAGCAATACCAAATAAAAGTCAGCCAATTTGTAATATATGGGAATTATTACTATAGGTAATTATAAATTAATGTGTGTTATTACTTTAATGATACTCTAATCACCATTTACACTATCATTTTGCTGTATAAAATGGTCTATTGCCGCGACTGGTAATGGGTATATTGGACAGGCAAGCAAAATACAGGGATGTATAGATCAGTTTAAAGTTAGGGGATGGAAATAAGAAGGAAATAAGATTGGAAAGAAATAGAAGGACAGAAATAGCAATTGGTGTGTTGCGGAGATCAGTAGTAATTCCTCACCAGGAAATAAAGCAGAAGAAAAAGAAAAAATGGAAGAAAAAGAAGAAGAAGAATGAATGAATGAATGAATTAAGAAGAAGTAGAAGAAAAAGAATAAATAAGAAGAAGGAGAATTAAGAAGAAGAAGAAAAGACAAGAAGTAGAAGAGGAATAAGAAGAAGAAGAAAAAGAGAAGTAGAAGAAGAAGAATGAATGAATGAATTAAGAAGAAGTAGAAGAAAAAGAATAAATAAGAAGAAGGAGAATTAAGAAGAAGAAGAAAAGACAAGAAGTAGAAGAGGAATAAGAAGAAGAAGAAAAAGAGAAGTAGAAGAAGAAGAATGAATGAATGAATGAATGAATGATTGAATGAATTAAGAAGAAGAAGAAGTAGAAAAAAAAGAAGAATTAATAAGAAGTAGAAGAGAAAAAATAATAATAAGAAGAGGTAGAAAAAGAAGAATGAATGAAGAATGAAGAAGAGGAAGAGTTTAACAAACAGAAGTTATAGAGTGAACCAGTATTGATAAACTCTGAAACAATCCCTCCAAATTCAGTTGATGCCAGGTTTTCAGTGAGGCCAATCTTTGTTCAATATCTTCACATATTACCTCCTTTCCCGGCTGTGAGCCTGCAACACAGCCCAGTCATTGCTGCAGTGGCGACACCTTGCGCCCATCAAGCGTAAAGAGGGCGCATCAGTATTCCCTAATATCGCCCATATGAGGTGCTCTGCTGACGCGTGAATAACTGATGTGCCTTATTATCGCTCATATTGCTTCCCCACCTGCCACATGGTGGCGCTGTGTGTGCCTACTAATTGATTTCTACAGCAATCAACCTCCCCATTCGTCTTCCTTATAACTCCCCTCTGAATTTTTATAGAGAGAAATCAACATTTAAAGAATGGCTTTAAAATTGCCTTTATTGGGAACCAGCAGTGGAAATGCCTCACATTAAAGATGGGATATAGGACTAGCTATTGTTTGTCACATTGCTGCAGTTTAGCTACATCGTTTATCGCAACAAATGACTTCAAATTACAAGTTGGGAATTAAGCAATCCACCAACTGAAACCTACAAATCAGAACTAGATTGCATTAGTGATTAAGAATCTATTTCATTGAGAAATGATCTAATTGATTCGTTCACTAATCACAGAAACGAACAAATTTCTGTTAATCTAACTTATCAACCTCTCAAAATGGTAATAATGGGTTTTCTCGGCTGTTAATGAAGGAATTTTCCTGGTTTAAACATTTAATGGAAATGACAAAAAGTCCCATTAATCAGTTCTAAAACTGGATTTAATGTTTTCAATTTAATCCGAGTTTCTTTGACTTTAGCTAGGAGGGAAATTGCCTCTGAAACAGATGCTTGTAATGCTTTATTGTTCCTTTGATGTGCATCCATTTAATCACTTATTAAGCTTTTGTTGGCGAGGTTTCTGACACATTGTCACTGCCTTTTAGTCGTTCCCTGCCTTTCACCCCTTGTAATGTAATAAGGCTGTGTAATGTCCCCAGCCTTATTGCAGGGAATGCAGTCATCTTGTTAATACAGTGTACCACGGAATGAAGGCCACATTTTTGCAATATAGAAATATCCAGTCCAATGTATGTGAGGCTATATAATGGTACTGTAAGTTAGATAAGATTATTTTTCATAAACTTACTGTTTTCCATTGGTATTTCAATATTTGATACATGTATTTTTCTACAGAACAGAAATAGCCAGCCAGGGTATAGATAGTTTAATTCGAATTTGTTGAGACTGTTGACTCAAGCCTCGGTGAACCCAAGCCTTACCATCTCATCGTTACGTCTGCCCCTGATGGCTCACAACTTAACCTAACCACTCAGTAACAGTGGTACGATGCAGCGAATCAAAAAAAAAAAATTACAAAAACTTATAAAGAACATTAATATGACCGCACAACAGAGGTTTTGCTGGAGTTATATTGACTGCAAGTTTTGTATCAATAACCACAAGATGAATTGATACAGCTTGGCCCTTTTGCAAGTATTTTGTGAGTATAATTTCATTATGGAGCGAGGCATGAGTAGCCGCCCAACACATGCATAATGTAGTAAGTTTGGAGGGGCCAGCGAGCCTCCATTATGAAGCAATGCTGTCACTAGTCCCTCACACTTCGATGCTTGGCAGCAAATCTGTGCCCCTATTTAAACATCCGGGGATGATGTAATTGCCAGCCGATACGCTTCATTGGTTTTCTATCAATTGATAGGAAGGCACTGGGATTATTTCTTAGAAAATAATTTTTGTTATTTCGTTTTTTCTACTGTGAAGTACATGAAATTAGGTATCAGCATAAATAACAATTTTAATCTGCTTTATTTTTACTGGTTTAAACAAGCCTGAAACTTCTTGGTTTAGTTAATTGTAATCTACACCTTAAGGCCCACGACTATTGTATACTTATATGTACTTTACATTTAGAGAGGTTACTGAGGCACAAAACTACAACAGCATTTTTAGTGAAAAGTTGTCATTGTGAAAGCAACTTTTTCTTATACATGCAATGGGACCTTGACAGAAAATTCTGCCTTGATGGATCACACTTTGGGTCTATCGCTCTAACCGCTTCAATAAGCAGCCAATATGGCCCCCATCTCTCCCTCTTTATTGACATTTCCCTCGTAAATCACCGGAAGTGGCCATATTTGAAAACCGGAAGTAATCCAGCGCATGCGCAACAGCCATGGATCCGCCTAGTGGCAGATGATTGAAATATTAGGTATGCATCATTTCTCCTTTCGCCATAATGAGGCTACCGAAAGTACCGCATTGAAAAATTTAAATAGACTTTTGATTTGAATTAATTGGAAATCGTAAAAGACTTAGATTAATTGCTCCGTCAGAATCATTTTGTCAGTTCTGGATAACTTTTTTGCCATGATAAAAATGTCTATTAAAAGGAAGGTTTAGAGATCTACAGAGGAGAGGAGAGGAGAGGAGAGGAGAGGAGAGGAGAGGAGAGGAGAGGAGAGGAGAGGAGAGGAGAGGAGAGGAGAGGAGAGGAGAGGAGAGGAGAGGAGAGGAGAGGAGAGGAGAGGAGCGGAGAGGAGCGGAGAGGAGAGGAGAGGAGAGGAGAGGAGAGGAGAAGAGAAGAGAAGAGAAGAGAAGAGAAGAGAAGAGAAGAGAAGAGAAGAGAAGAGAAGAGAAGAGAGGAGAGGAGAGGAGAGGAGAGGAGAGGAGAGGAGAGGAGAGGAGAGGAGAGCAGAGCAGAGCAGAGCAGAGCAGAGCAAAAACAACAACAGAGAAGTATGAATAAAATCTTGGAGCCATCTTGCTAATTAATGAGCAAAGCAATCAAGAGATGTGACATTTACAGAACAAACATTGACAAAAAGTGGCTCACTCGAGGATTGTGGGATGGCTGGCTGAATCACGTGATGCTGCAATAAAAGCAGAAGTGGCAGGGGGCGCTGCTGTGGGTGGCAGGTATGGGCCAGTTAATGGCGGTCGGATCAAGATGTGGATGTAAGGATTAGCCTAATGGATCTTTGGGGCAGTTTAAGTAGCAACAGAGCCATCTACATCCTCACAGCTTGTTGCCAGAGCAAAGCCCCATCTGGCGGTGACGTTTTTGTCCTTGCACCAAAGTCCTTGCACCCCATCTACTGCTTGTTTCTATTATCCTGGTTGATGGGCAATCAGCACTTACCATCTCTCTATTAGTCCAATCAACACTTTCCTGCCTCCAAATGTTACACTGCAATATGCCCATCACCAGATTCAGCATCGTTAGCAGCAGCAGCATCCGTATCAGCAGCATCAGCAGCAGCCCAGACATTGCTGATGATGAGGCACTTAAAAGAGTGTGTTTTTGTCACATTTTCATGATTAGCATCATTGCAAAAAAAAAAAGATCTGAGGTTCAGCCTTAAACGCATGTGACACATTTGGCCATGTATGGATATGAGAAAAAATTCAGACTGCAATAAGAACAGATTGGAGATACTTATTACTTTCAAATATAATGAATACAATTAATTTGGTTTTTCAGTTGACACACCTATTTTGATATATTAAACGACTCGTCCATGTTCATCGAAATAATTGTTAAAAATTGTAGGTTGTTTTTTTACCTAAAAAAGCGAAATGTAGCTAGACTGGTATGTTTAATATGAAAAACACATTTAGAGATGAAAATATACCATTAATAACCCAAACTATAAATGCACACTTCTACATGGCCAAATATGCCATGTGCATTTTCCATGTATTTTGGATAAACGCATTGAAAATGGTTTTCGCCTGATTATAATGAGGCCATAACCATGCGTTTTCCATGAGTTTATCCAACTCATGGAAAACGCATGTGTTACATTTGGCCATGTAGCAGTACTGTGATATCAGTCAACTTCTTAACCCTGATACAGGTGTGCCAAAGAGTACAAAACTTGTACTAAATGGGCTTAGATGAAATTTGATGTCCATTAAGTGCAGGAATGGCCATGCTTAACAGATCCACTGTTGTATATAGCATGTATGTAGTCAGCTAGATGTACACAAGGTCATGCCTTTGGAAGACATACAAGTAACATAATTCAGCCAATGTACTTGGTGTTGATTCTCTTCACATTTTAACTGCAGAATTGCAAACATTCTGATGTTGCCATGAACATTTTAGGGGGATTAACTAGAAGGGGGGTGAGTAGGGTAAACGTTTTGCCAACCCCCTCACACCTCACCCTCGTGCCTACCAGCTCAAGAGGGGTCGATCCGGGGGGTTTATTGTGATAATGCATAATGCCCCCTGTTATAGCTCACCTGGAGTCCATAGGGTTTCTGTAGTTGCCCCTAAACTGCTACATATAATCTTGACCCTCTGATTTTGTTACCGTTAACCATGATGGAAGGTTGACAGAATTAATATCTAAAAATAGAAAAATAAAAGGAGAAGAAGAAAGATAGCTAAACTGTAGCGAAATCTATATAGTACTCATTGTAAGGATAATCTTAGATTTTGTCTTTTTTGGGAATTAGTCACAATAGTGTGGCAATATAGAGTGTTGGAGTCAAAATTCCATTGTACCAATAATCTTTCATCTGTTGACATTAATTCTCTCTTTTTATTAATATTTCTCATTTTCTTGAATCAAGTATTATGTATAGGCCTACTTGAAAGAGTAAAATTATGGCTGGGAAAAATGATTGTAATGCCGTGCGTTCCAGATCCATATTATAAGAAAATATTAATTCGTGAATGGTTCTCTGGCTTTTATACAAAAGGAAATTTTTTCCATTTCCAGAAAAACAATATGTTTTGCATGGTGATTAAGTATTTCCAGCCTGATTCCCAATATAAATTGACTTTAATTCAGTTTTGTCTAATTCCGAGAACTTTTAAAATATTTAAGCAGAGTGCATATTATATATTATTCACTGCAAAGAGCACATACAATACCTTATCAATATTGCTAAATACATTGTATATTCCAACTTGGAGCATACATACCCTTAACAAACATCAGCCTCATGTCCACTCATGGACATACAGCCAATGTCCTATGCAGGAGCAAGTCTTTCACCCCATGTCACCCTGTTTAGGGTGGATAAAGTCATCAGCATGTCCTGATCTCCTTGCCTAGAATGACAATTGTGATACCCTGAGGATCAAATTCTACTTTATATTAAGTCAATATGTAGCTTGTTGGCCCAGGTGTTTCAAATGCTTGGATCTTAGGATTAACAGCCCATTAGCCCCATACATTAGTAAAAGTCATGAGGCGAAGCTATGAGAAGGACAAATAGTAACCATACATATGCATGCGCCTTGTGGAACACCTGGTATTATGTTTATCTTCACACAGGTCCCTAAGATGTTTCTGTTGTCATGGTAATGGTGTATCTAGAAATTATGTATTCTTTTTGTATTCTTTTTTGACAGATCTTTATAATATGAATGGCTACAGTTCAATGGAATCTGCATGTGACCTCTTCGACTGACTCAGAAAATATGAAGAAACATGCCAGTACATGATTTCATAAAAACTTAATCAAAAGAACTGAATAAATGTCCATAAACATAGGTATAGATAAATGCAAGTGTAACAAAAACATATGTAGCTTCATGTACTTAGACCCTAAGCCACTGTTTAGAAAACCAAATAATTAAATTACAATATCACAGTTTACAAAAGTGTCAGCAATGAAATGGTCACAATGTTGTCTTGTTTGTAAATTTTAAGGACACTTGCATTGCTGTTGACCAGATTCTGTTGCGTGGTTGCTAAATTGTATATCAAAGCAACCACTAAATTTGCATTTATAACCAGTTTCATTTGCCACCTACGTGAAATTCTACTAAAATCCGGTGTCAAAAGCTTTTTCAAGTCCATAAAATTACAAGCACAAAGCGAATGGGTCTTTGTTGAAATGTGATCAGACTTTGAACATTGTTGCATGTTCTTGGTTTTTTATGAAGTTTGCTATGCTAATATTAACATACATTAAGGTGGCGACTGGTACTGGGGCTTTGAGGCAGACCGAATGAATTCCTTGAAAGTTGTGTCATTGTTAAATACACACTGTGAACATGATGAAAGTTACCTTCAACAAAATCGACCTTGATAACTTGCAATTTAGGCTGTCAAGTGTTTGGGTTAGCCTTAAGAGGTCGGGGTGGGGGTTTAAAAGCAAGCACAAGGGTATGACCCCGTATACGCTTAAAGAGGGTAAGGTAGCTGCTGGGGTCTTGTGGCCCATCATGTATGCACCCCGGGGGCTGGGCATGAAACGCTATACCATATACATGTCTTTCATAAATGCTCCATCACATTCCCTAGCCACATTGAAAAGATTGACACCTCACCCAGCGGATCGACACAGACTTAGAATTATCCAATATCAACAGTATATCTGTGAAGGGAGCGTCTTAGGTTACCAGCCTCTGCACTTGAAAGGGCCTAACTTAGTGCCCGCTTGGGCTCTCTTGTTGATCTTTGTAGGACCACGGCGCCTTCCCATACAAAACTTGTGTTTAATTGTGACTCCTAACCACAAATCTCTTTCTCTGGCTTAAGATAAATGTGCTCTTTGAAACTCCATCCATATTTGAGGACACCGAGTTCATGGAATCGTATGGAATTGTGGGGAATTATATGGTAACACAGTTTGCTGTTCCGAATCAGTTTTCTGACACTGAAATTCGAATTATTTTTTGTCTGTTTTTCGGCGTCTTCTTGTCGCCTGCATGGTTTTGATAGTTATTTCAATCGTTTGCAAATACCTGGCAGATTCAAAG